>CM032232.1:117300000-117472500 GCA_019009955.1 Riptortus pedestris
TCTGATCAACCATTTATGCATTTTCTTTAGCTAAAATGTTTATTATTAGATAATGGTTCCTGTGTTCCAGTCTCCAAAGCTTTGAAATGAGCCTTTGACCTCCAAAAGCACTGTTTACTGAATAAATAATACTAATTGTATAGATGGCCTTTTAGATGATTTCTCGATATGTTCATGATACGATTGTTGAAAAATTTCTTTAAATCAAATCCTTGATAGCAAATAGAAAAAAATGTGCTTCATTAAAATGCATTCTCTTAATGCTCTAGGTCCTTGAAATATTTGTATAATTGCTCCTCAACTCATTATTTAAACATTTCATGTAAAACTTGAAATATGAACCAGGAGCGATAGGGGTTTAAAGAACAGGTTAAATGCAAATTTGCTTGTTTTTATATATTGGATCGAAGAATGCTATATAACCAATCTTGTTACAGTAATGTCCTAAAATTTATCTGAATGATTAAGCAATATCTTTTATTTTTCTATTTTCCTCTATAAAACATTATTAATGACAGTGTATTTTAAGAGTACCATGTCCAGTACCTACAAAGAGCATATTCCTCAGTGCCCAGTCTCTTAAGAGCTCCTTGCTGGTGATCTGAAAGTGCATATGGTCGTAGTAAAAAATTTTGTGGAGGAAAATATTCATCTAGATAGATAGATTGGGTCTTCTATCATTGAATATCCCTGGAAAAATGTTCCAATATTTGTTCATTTTTTTATTATTAGGATATTAACATTATCTTTAAGTTATAAGTCTTTCTTGAATAAGGTTTGTGAAAAGGGAGGAACAGAAATACAATGCTTAGAACATGGAAGAAGTTCAATTTTTTTCTATTATAGGACATATTTCTCACGTGCACAAATAGTTATTTATACTACTTTGTGGAAATAATATTCTCTTAATAACAATAAAAAAAAACCTTCATTGATGCCTCATTTGCTGTATATGTAAACTTATTTATTGCAATGATGTTTTTCTTGAGATTGTCCGAAAATAATCTGAAGATAAAAATCATTGGCCAATTAACTGCACTTTACTATGAATTGTTGAAGATTGAAATAGGTTTGCTTTTGATTTTTCAATAAGAAAATAAATTCTCACACTCTGAAAAATTAGTAAGCTCTGTTATTTGATCTTTGATGGCATAGTTGGAAGTATTTTACAAGTAATCTTGCTTATCAATTAAATTAAATCATTAGTGCCATCCTGGTTACAAATGGCTGGTTACCTGTAGATATCCCGTCCCAGTTAGTCTTAGTTGTTAAAAGTGGACATGATAAATAATTTTAATTTTTTTTATCAGTTACAATGATGCATTTTTCTCACGATGGTCTTCTGAAAGTAACCTGAAGATTCTTCATAATCCTGAGTACTGACTGATTTAATGTTTTAGAAATATTAAGAAAATATTTAAAACTACGAGAATCGCTGCTGTTAACCCCATTGAAACAACTCCCCTTTATGGATTAATGCAAAAATTCTGCTTCTATATTGTATTTCTCCTATCCTGTGTATGACCCTTTAGTTAAATGTAATTCATGAGATAGTCTTTTGTTATAATGGTAACTTATTTTGAAATTTAAGTTCAAATTTGATAATTTCATGTAGTATAGACATTTTGGAGATTATACAGCTGATGAAATGTTCAGAATTGAAATATCTAGGATTAATATTTATGATGAACATCTTATTTGGACCAAAATTTGACGAATTTAGTGAATTGGCCAAATCTGTATTTTTAAATACATTGAGGATTTTATTTTTAACCTTTATTTATTTTTATTTTTTTGTTTTATCTTTGCATAGTATATATGTCAGTTTTAAATTGCATGATTCCTTTCAATTTATGTTTCCCTCAAGAAAACTCTGACACAGTTTTCAGTGTAAATTAATATTTGTTATTCTTCGAATCAAATGATCTTTCAATTCAAAATCTGTTAATTATTCAGTTGCAATGATGTATTTCTCACGATGGTCTTCTGAAAATTAGCTGAAGTTAACCATGTTCCTGAGCAACTGTTCTTTCTTAGATACAGAAAGAGTTGTTGTTTAACAGGGATTTTTATCCTTTTACTGCTATTGTAACCATTATTTTCTGCCAGATATTGTATTAACATAATTTTTTTTCTGTAAAATAACTAAATAAATAATTATTTTTAGTCCTGGTAATGTCTATTCACTTAGATGCATGTTGGCAGAGATATTAACCCTTTCCTTATGCAAAGCCACTACAGTGGCATTGCGCAAGGAAAGGATTAAAAAAGGATGGTGAATTTATATTTTATTTTTTGGGAATAATCCATTTATTATGCTTCTATAAAATTTAAAATTATAAATATAGGTAAAGCAGATAGAAAGAAAACAAATTTGACCTAAAAGCATTTTAAAAACATACGGTTACAATGATGCATTTCTCACGATGGTCTTCTGAAAATATAGTGAAGATACCATTTAATACCTGAGTAACTGTTCTTCCATTGGGAACCTCAATCTTATAACTAATTTCTTTTGTCTATACATTTATTTCTTAACTGCGGGATCAAAATATTTAATGTTTTGCTATGTGTTTTTCCAACTCTAGCAATGATTTGGAAAATATATTTTTATTTAATATTTGCTTCATTTTTGAGTGAACATGTAGTGACACATTATTTCTTAGTCCAAAGAGGATTTGAACTTAGTAGCTGAGTTAAGTCTTTCAAGAGTAGTGCAACAATTGTAAAATATTAAAAGTTTACTCAAGATTAGCTATATATAATTTTTTGACCAGACTCGAAACCCCAAGAATATTTGAGATTGTATATTTTACTCTTCTACCCCCCCCCCCCCTCCAACTCAACCTGGCCAGCCATTGACAAACATTATCTTTGGTTTTATATAATATATTTCAAAATATAGCAAAAAAAGTAAAAATATATACTTTATATATATATATATATATATATATATATATATATTAAAAGATTAGTTTTATCTTTTTCATTTTATAATTCTGATACCGATATTAGACAAAGAAAAAGAATTATTTTGGATTAATGTGTTAAAATTTACATCTCCTTTTAGTTACTCAGCTTAGTTTTCATTCCTTTTTTTAGCTGATTTCCCTTAAGGGAAATCAGCTATTGAGGTTGTACTCATGATGCCATTTTCAGAAAATTTCTTCAAATGTCCATCGATCTTACCCAGGTGATGACGAAAATGAGGTCCGTTCAAAATTATATATATATATCTATATCTATATATATATATATATGTGTGTGTCTGTTAATGCTCTAGCGGCCACAATTTCTGTTTGATCGTTACGAAACTCTATATTTAATTTTTCTTTTCTTTTTAGGCTCCAGACTGGTATGAGAGGTGCTTTTGGGAAACCACAGGGTACAGTTGCCCGAGTGCACATTGGTCAGCCCATCATGAGTGTAAGGTCTAGTGACAGGTACAAGGCTGCTGTCATTGAGGCTCTGAGGAGAGCAAAGTTCAAGGTCCCTGGTCGTCAGAAGGTAATTATTATGATTCTACTAGATAAAAGTGTCTTCATTTCTGTCCAATGCTATTATTTCTGTTTTCTCTTACAAGATTATTCTTACAACAGACAAACAGGCCATACAATGTTTTTGTAAAAGTGAGAACTAAACAGTTATGTGCTCCACTGACATCTTCTATCCCTATTAATGAAATTATTCGAAGGATTGAACTAAATTGTTTTAAAGCTCCAAATTACTTAGATTCTATGTTTACATTACTTAATTAGCTCATTAGGTATAACTTTTGTATTCATTGTTTGAGTTTCAATAATAAAACATATTACTTACAATTTTAAATTGAAATTACAACTAATAGAAATTAAGTAATCCATATAAGTCAAGGTTGTGGTATTAATACACCTCGAAAGCCTCAAGTTGTGTCTTCCGTTCATAGTATTTAGAAATTAAATACAATGAACGGTACCCCATACATGCAATACATGGCATTAACACATTAAGTCAAATCTTAATTCTATCCTGGCTATAAAAAGCAAGTAATCTGTATTTAATCTGCCCTAATCAGCCATAGTAGCGATGGTCGCCTGGTGGTCGTGGTCCAGACTACATAGCTTTAAGCAGACACTGAAGATGGAGCATTGACTCGGAAAGTGCATTTTGCATTATATTAAAAATCAGTAGAGGACAAGGCCTTTTTATTGTTCCTTATAGTAGCATAAAGTAATAATAAATAAATAATTTTGGTCTGGATAAAGCCAAAAAGATATGTCAATTAATCCCTCATATTGTATTAAAGGCATTCATTATAAGTTGAAGTTGCAGTGATGCAGTCATTTACACGCTAGACTTCTGATTTTTTTAATGAAGTGCAATCTGTTGTCTGAGTAACTTCAACTAAGTTTTGTACATGAACCAACGGTCGATCAATAATCAGTTTTATATTGCTCAAAATTGCGTAACAATCTCTTTATCCGTAATGGTAATTGTTGCCTACTATTATAATTAAAATATGAAGAAAAATACTGCTGTAGTATTCTCATAGGAATATTTTCTTCCTCCTTCCCCCAGTGATATGTTGGAGAAACTTTTGTAATGATTTGTAAGGAGTAATGTCGAACTATTTAAGTGAGATCTCTTTTGTGAGTGGTAATTAATTTGATTGAACCCATATGGACCAAGGAAGGCTAAGAGTATTAGATGCTCAAACATCTGTCTTCTTATACATTTGTATAACACTCATTTCCTGTTTTATTGTTATTTCGTCCTTTAGGCTCAACAGCTTGAGTTTTATTATAAAAAAAATTAATACTAAAAAATGAGTGTATGAAATAAATGATAACTACTTATTTACAAAATTTGAAAATTTTAGTTTTACATAAAATGTTTAATTATCAATTTTACAAGATCAAAATTTTCAGCTGTTGATTTGTTCAGACAAATATGCTTACATATTTGCGTGCATAGTAGAAATCTACTACGTTCCTCACCATGCTAATGATATAATGGTGTGACAGGCTGACATAAGGCTAGGGTCTTTATTGGTCCCAACAGATCTTAAGAATTCAGTTATTACATTTTTATCATCTGCAGTATCTTTCCATTGTTTACTCATGGAAAATTTGGAGGTAATGCATTTCTTATAATGGTCTCCTGGGGAAAATTCTGAAGATAAACCTGACAGTTTCAGTAAAGAGGTTGTTTCTATACTCTATCTTTATTCCCCTCCCCCCCACGCCTTTGGGCTACCTGAGACTTGACTTATTACAACTTAACTGCCCTATTCTAGGTACTCATGTTAAAGTCAATTGTAGCAATGATGTTCATCAAGCTTCATTTAAATCATTTCTTCTAATTTTATTAAAGTTATTTTATACAAACATTCAGTTGCAATGATGTATTTCTCACGATGGTCTTCTGAAAATAATCTGAAGAAAAAATAACTCCTGAGCAACTGTGATTAAATTATTGCGAGCCATCTGTGAAACAGCCTTGGCATAAGGATGTTATCGTCCTTAAAATGTTAAGCATATTTTTCTTTCTCTGATTCAGTTTTCTTGTATAATTAATTAATTATTTTATTTTAGATCTATGTTTCAAAGAAGTGGGGATTCACAAAGTATGACCGTGAAGAATTTGAGGAACTCCGCAATGATGGAAAACTTGAGAATGATGGCTGCAATGTTAAGTTCAGGAGAGACCATGGGCCTCTGGCCAATTGGAAGAAAGTTCAAGTTGAACTGGCTGCTGCTAGTTAATTTTTTATTTTAATTTTAAACAAAATATAAATTGTTTTACAATGAACGTTTGTATCTTAATGAACCTTTTCCAAATAAAACCAATTGATTAATTGTTTAGTAGTCACAGAGATGATAGTTCAAGTTTATTCTGAGATATATCCCATTGTATAGTCAAGATGAATAGATTTTTTAAAACTTATTAAGACAATGATGGTCATCTTCTTCTGAACTACTGTGTTTGTCTGGACACAGTAGTTCAGTAGTTAGTTTGGATGCTGAAACTTGACAAAAAGTTATTAACATTAACTATAAATGGATGTCAAATGTAATGGAAGGTCTTAATGGTTTTTATAGAAGCACTACTAAAAGTAGTTCAATAACAAGTTGAAAATTTTCAACTTTTAAGAAAAGTTTAAAAAATGTTTAGAATATTAGGAACTTGCTCATCACTCATGACAGAGTTAAGATTAAATAAGGAACCGCAAAAGAGCTACTTACCATATGAGGGGTCTCAATCCTAAACTCATAAAGTTCATTAAAACTGCTGATATATATAACAAACTTTGATTTTATTTGTTTTTTCTAACAGCCTGATACAATTCATAATATTGTTTGACTACAAACAAAAACTTCAAATGTAAAATTAAGATGTGAATTATGTGTTTTATAGGATATATAAGTTGCGTATTTGTCACCCAAATTGTATCAGGATACTTGGTTTTCAAGGAATTTTAGTTTGAATTGTGGCGCTTCAATCAGTTCCCCCTCTTTTTCCGTTAAACCGTTACGCCCTTCCTCCTGTTCCCCCATCAGTTTTTCTGTGGTTCACAGTGTATAAACATCGACTTATAGCCTTTCACAACAACCACCTCAACTTTAACCTCGATATGGTGTCCGGCTCGAATTGGGTACGTTTGCATTGAGTTATTAAATTTTTCAATAATTCATGATTTATAAATTATGGTTATTGTGTATTATTATATCTAATCTATTATTTTAAAAAAAGTTGTTCGATTAACTTGATATTTCCGCCAAACATTCTATTTTATTTATTGTATCTTGTGAGATACACTGTCCATTTAGCAGATTGCAATGACCCTGATCCGACCGGTTCTTTTGATCAAGATTTTTTTTAATAGTCTGCAATAATTTATGTCATTGTGTAACTTTTTTGTATGATTTGGGCGTGTTATATTTTAGGGCAGTCGATTTTCCTCAAGAGGAGCATATTTATTATCTTTGGTTTCTCAGGTAAACGCAGATTCCAGTGATTAGAAAGAGGACAAAGAAGAAGAAATTCAAAACTTTTTCATGAAAACGAAATTATTCAACAAACGGCTGAAAAGACGTTTTTGTTGAAGAACGTCGACCCCGAGGAAGCAGCTTCCGAAGTTGTGCCAGATGAACCAATGGCTGTCACTTCACAAACAAACTTGAATTTGGCTGATATTCTTTCAAGTGAACATTTGCCAGTTCATATTCGTCCTTTGGAACATCCCATAGAAGTTATCGAAGAAGCGACAACTTCTCGAAAGTCCAGAGCCTCTATAAAAAGAAAAAAAAAGGCTTCACCAAAGAAGGCGAACATAAAAAAGAAAAAAGTGAATCCCATTAGGTAATGTTATTTTCTATCAATCACATGATGTAAAGTTAATTTTCATTTATTTTTTACATTTACATTTACATTTAGATGGAGAAAATCCTATCATTTTGCTGGGGCAGTGACTCTTCCACAGTGTAAAAATCTTGTGCTTCCTGCTGCAGAAGAAGCCAACCTCACAGCAGTTGACTATTTTTATGAATTTTTTAGTGATGATCTCCTGGACCTAATTCGGGATCAAAGTAATATATACAGTTTACAAAAAACAGGTGTCAGTGCAATGCTGACAACAGAAAACATAAAGGACTTCCTAGCATGGGAACTCCTGACTGGTGTGGTTGTGATGCCTTCGTATCTCGATTATTATTCCATGTCCCTTCGCTACGAAAAAGTGGCCTCTATAATGTCCCTCAATAAACTAAAACAAATTTGTCGGTTCCTTCATTTTGCTGATAACAGCAACAGTTCTGATGACCGCTTTTATAAAGTGCGCCCATTGATCGAGCATATTCGGAAAAAATGCCTTTCAATTGAAGAGGAAGAAAAGTTCTCCATCGATGAAATGATGATTCCTTACAAGGGAAAGAAAGCCGGTTCTCTTCGGCAATTTATGAAAGAGAAACCAATAAGATGGGGATTTAAATTTTTTGTGCAGGCTGGCATTTCGGGGATAATATATGATTTCTTCCCTTTTTCTGGGGCCGATACCTTGAACAATTTTAAGTTCAAGAAATTTGAACGGGAAACATTCACGTTTTCTTCTTTTTGTGTGTTGGCCTTGTGCCAAACAATCAAATCCCCTGCTCTCAAAAGAGTTTATTTTGATAATTTTTTTTCATCGCCAGAACTTGTAAAGCATCTTCGCAACGAGTATGGCATCCTTAGTTTGGGTACCTTGAGGGCTAACCGCTCTCGAGGTGCCGACAAACTTCTAAGAACAGATGCCATACTCAAAGCTGAAGGAAGGGGGTCGTTTGATCAAGTAACTGATGATTCAAATAAAATCGCAGTGGACAAATGGCTGGATAATAAACCTGTCCTGATGGTTTCTTCGTATGTGGGAATAGGTTCTGGCAAAGGCATCACAAGGTACAACAGAAGTACAAAAATTAAAGAAAAAATTCCATGCCCGGATTGTACGTTGAAATATAATTCATTTATGGGAGGGGTTGACTTGAGTGACATGCTCTTGGCACTCTACAAAACACATTTTAAAACCAGGCGCTGGTATTCAAATATCTTTGCACAGATGTTAGATATCAGCATTAATAATTCATGGCTCCTGTACAAAAGGGATCACCCTAATGCCAACATTTCTTTGAAGGATTTCAGGGTACAAGTAGCTGAAGAGCTACTTTAATATAGGCGACCCGAAAGGGGAAGGCCTAGTACTTCTAGGTCTCCTACCCCTCCCACTCCAAGGCAACCAACCACACAACACAAATTCAAGAATCAATAAGATTTGATGTGTTTGGTCACATGCCACAATTTCTTTCTAATGGTAGGTGCCGGAGTTGTCAGATTGGGCAGACAACAGTTCACTGCAAGAAGTGCAATTCAAGACTTTGTTTGACTCTAAAAAAAAAATTGTTTTTCCGCATTTCACGAAAATGTTGCATAAAATTATATGGTTAGTTAGATGTATTACATTATTTATTAACCTTAATTTGTATGGTTAGTTTAATTTTTATTGAATTATATAATTTTGTAATTTTAATTTGTATAGTTAGTTCATTGTAGTATTATACAATATTTTCATCTTAAAATGTATATTAAAGAATTTTTTTACAAAAACTTCAATTGAGTTTCATTTCTGTCCACCATTCTTTCTATACCGGCTTATTGGACAATGTTTCCTACAAGATACATCATTTGCATATGTTGCCCAAATATGACAAAAAATGTTTTAACTTAGTAATTACCTTATTTAACCCATAAAAAGTCCGTCACGCAGGGGCTGCATAAACTAAGCAGAGTTCCCTCGTGAAGTTTAGTAATAGATAAATATACATACTGCTAACACAACAACACCGTGAATAAATACAAACGGAAATAAATGTTTCATCCAATTTCAATAACCTGCCGACAGACAGGAAGCATTAGGTTAGAAATGTAAATAAACGGGTCGGCCTGCCTCACATCGGAAGAAAAACAATTACTGAAATATATCAGAATATACCACATTAATTTCATTGAGAACTATTTACTATATCTACTAGTGTAATTTATAATGAGTCAGAATAGTTGTTATCTCAATCAATAAAATTTTAGTAGTCCAAAACTTTAAGATGGGGGGGGGAGTCACCAGGGCATATTTGCATGTATCTCGTATAATAAAGGTCTCTTGAATACAATTTTTGGTATTTAAACTTCCAATAATGTGATTTATTATGTAGCAGAGTATTGTTTACGTAACATGAGTAGAAGTGGCGGTTTGCTGAAAACTGGAAAATGCGAATATCTCGGTTAATATTCAAGATAGAGAATAAACGTATATGACAATATTTATAGTAAATTTAATTTGCAATAAGATTGGTTATATACATTTTTTCGATCCGATGCATAATAATGGAGATATTTCGAAAATCCCCCCCTCCCTCTAGTCCGATTTCAGCCATTAATGAACTTGATCTGTCTTTTTACATAAAACGGTTAAATATCGAGTTTCGTAACGATCAAACAAAAATTGCGACCGCTAGAGCGTTAACAGATAAATATATATATATATATATATATATATATAATTTTGAACGGACCTCATTTTCGTCATCTCCTGGGTAGGATCGATGGACATTTGAAGAAATTTTTCGAAAATCGCGTCATGATTACGACCTCAATAGCTGATTTCCCTCAAGGGGAAATCTGCTAAAAGAAAGAATACAATTTAAAAAAAAAAATATTTCTCAGTTAATTATGTCCTTGTCCAATTAAGGGTTAATGAGATGAGTAAACTGGAAAAGCCTTTCACAAACTATTTTTATATACCCATTCACTGATGGTCATAAGTAAACTTTTTGTGCGAAATAATCAAGGAAATAAAAATATTCATGACTAATACATAGGATGGTTGATCTATATCTAATGGTTCCCTTACAAGATCCAAGAGGTGCTTGAAAAATGGGTATCAGGGCTTTGTTTCTCTTTCCACTAAAAAATAATTGTACTTTCAAAAAAAATTGTGTTGAAATTACGGTACTTGTGTATTATATCCACCACATTTTAGTTCCGCGCTAGAATGCGCTACTGAAGTGCGACGCCTTCAGGCTAATGAGGTTATCTTTTGTCATAGTTGCGTTTGCTGATTATTGTGCATTTTAGTGTTTCTTAGTCCTTTAAAAATGCCTCCTTGGGATTTGCCAACGACTGAAGAAGACGCTGTTTAATATTTACAAGAGAGGAATATTTTGTCTATCAGAAGAAAGTGTTCTAAATCTCATTGTACAAAAATTTAAAGTAGAAAAAAAAGTGTTTTTTGGAAGTGTAATGTAAGAAAGTGTGGTGAGCAAGTCGGCGTTCGGATTGGCACTTGGCTCGAAGGAAGTAAAATTCCATTTTGTAATGCATTGAAGTTCATTTACTGCTGGTGCCAAGAATTGACACCTGTCAATTTTTGCAAAAAACAACTCAAAATTTCCAATAAGTGCATTTTAAATTGTATTTCCACACATTTCCCGCCTAAATGTGAATTAAATGTTTTATTTTTAAAAAATTGTGTTTTCTTTTATTTATCATTATAATTCCGTAGAAGGTTATAAAGTAAGTATAACCTCTCTTGTGGGGAATGAATCGTACTACTTAAAACAGTAGCGCACTCTAGCGTGGAACTAAAATGTGGTGGATATAATACACAAGTACCGAAATTACTTCTCAAGATATGACCTATGAGCAGCACTCTCCATTTTCTTAGAGGCCTTGTCAAGGCCTTATGAATTTCCATGTTTTTTTTTAGTTTACTTTTATGTTAGTTTTGGTGAAGATTACCATAAAATAACAATTCAAATGATACCTAATTTACAGGTACTTTGTACCTTTGGTCTTTATTCACTTTCAGTGATAATTGGACAAAGAAGTGACATAAAGGATGATGGTAATAGGATGTGATATTAGAGAAATTCTAACCTCTTACAAACATCTTATGATTGCTTATCAATTTACTGGACATTAGGATCACAAACTGTCTGTGATCCTAATCATCCCTCCATATTGTTGATTTGATATTAATTTTGGGAGAATGAGGTGAAAACTATTAGCCTGCAGTACATTGAAGCATTCCCGTGCTGGAATGGTTCTGGCAAATAGGGATTAATGAGAAATGTGATAAATTGAAGGAAAGATTTCTTAGCAAGCAAGAAAAGCAAACACTCTGGGATGATAGGACTCCAGGAAAATCTCAATATAAGTATTAGGAAGCTTTCTAGGTAGGCAGAGGTTTCAGAAAGTGTAATTAAAAACATCAAAGGTTTTTAAAAACAGGGATTTCGCCAGTTATGATTCCTCCCATCAGGCATAGGAATTGGATAGAAAATACTTGAGAATAGAGTATTGCTCGTGCAGATTAGATGGTTGAAAGAACACCAATTCTTCCATAATGTGCTGTTTTGAACATTATTGTGTTTTGGTTCATTTATTTGTTGCCTCTTGTGACCTTTTTTTTTTCTCATAGTAACCCTGTGAGGAGTTATTTGTTCGAATACATGTTCCATTGCCACATGGCATATTACATATATTATTATGTTTAAATACATCATTATTTTACAATATATATTTGTTTATTAACTATCTACTCAAATATATTCAAGAAATAAAATGATAAAATTAAATACAATATTAAAATAAGTATGGTAATTACAAACAAAATTGATAAATGAAATTAAAATTCTTGTGACCTTTACACAATACTTTGACAAGTGTCAGAGGGCAACATGAAAAGAATGAAGCATATCCATACCATGGTTCTGGTTCAGGAAGAAATAAGGAGGTATGATCAAGTAAATAGAAGGAATGGTTAATAAACAATCAACATGAGAAAAAAAGTCCGTCACGCAGGGGCTGCGTAAACTAAGCAGATTTCCCACGTGAAGTTTTACAATAGAGAAATCTGTCTAATAACAACTGTAGTAGTAAGAAACCTCTAAACCTAAAACATTATTTAGGGCGTAATAACCCAGTAGTTTCTAGCCCCAAAAAACAGTTAACCTAACCTCTAAACCTATTTACGAGGGACGAATAGTTATGGAAATGGCCACCAGAGCTCTCGGCGGAAAGTCCGAACATAGCCTATTGGCTACCACACGCAGAATACAAATGCAAATATCTCGGTTAATATTCAAGATACAGAATAAATGTATATAACATTATTTATAGTACATTTAATTTGCAATAAGATTAGTTCTATACAATTTTACGATCCGATGCATAATAACGGAGATATTTCGTTTTTTTTTTAAAATCCCCCCCTCTAAACCCCCCCTCCCACTGGGCCGATTTCAGCCGTTAACGAACTTGATCTTCCTTTTTACATGAAACGATTAAATACCGAGTTTGGTGACGATTAAACAAAAATTGCGACCGCTAGAGTGTTAACAGAAAAATATACATAAATATATATATATATATATATATATATATATATATATATATGTCTATATATATATATATATATAGATATATATATATATATATATATATATATATATATATATATATATATATATATATATATATATACAGTTTTGAACGGACCTCATTTTCGTCATCTCCTGGGTAGGATCGATGAACATTTGAAGAAATATTTCGAAAATCGCGTCATGAGTACGACCTCAATAGCTGATTTCCCTTAAGGGAAATCTGCTAAAACAAAGAATTAATCGGAAAAACAGTCAATAGATTTGAAATAAAATCTACAAACTAGGTGGACGATATTGAAGAATGAAAGATGAACTTCTGGAAGCTTCTTAACAAAGTTCTTCCCCAAGTTGAAATGATCCAACATGTAGATGAAGATACCACACATATTCAATCTTTGAAACCACCAGATAAAGAAATTTTGTAATCACTTGGGAAGCTTAAAAATAATAAGGCAAAGTAAGGTGCTCATAACTCGGAGCAGAGTTGCTTTAGTGTGAAGGAAGTGAGCTAGTGGAAGTTCCCCAGTACATAATCATTTGGATCTGGACAGATAAAGTATATATTACCAGAATTGGAAGAAGTCCATAATACCTCCAATCCATAAAAAGTGATGATCAGCGGGTCTGTAGCAATTAGAGGCGCCTCCTAGCTCTTTTGTGCATTACAAAGTGTTACCCCTTTCAGTATATACTACTTCTTTTCGCATATAGGACCTTATGTCCATACTCTTCTGGTAAAGTCCACAATTGACCAAATATTCTGCTTACGACTTGTTCTTCAGAAAACGCATCACATCTTTATTGATTCCAAAGGCTAGTGACAGAATCAATAGAGGAAAAACTACCCTTTATAAAGTTCAAAAATTTATTTGCTTGAGAATGAATATATTAAGTATTGACTTGATTTGGTTGCGAGATTTAGGAAGGATTAATCCACATTTACGAAGATTCTTAACTTTAATTTAATATATTTACTTATTTTTTACATTCATTAAATAGAGATTTTACCAAGAGCTTTTTAAAAAAAATAATAACAATTTAGCGAAATTATTGGGCCCCAGAGATGCATCGCTTGTCGAATTTGTATATTTTCTTGTTTTCAGAAATGTTAACGTTTGTTATTTAATATATCACGTAGTGGGTTGGGTCCCCAGTATACATATATTATAAGTACTTGTCGAATCTGTCCTGGAAACCATCGGTACTAACCTTTGAGTGAGTACTATGAAACTCTCGATGCGATTGCACCATTTTAAAACTTTTAGGATGTAATTCAGTATTTGTTTATTACTTATTCATTTGTGCCAAGAACGTATTTTATACTTAAAAGATATTTTGAAAAATATACTATTTTACGCGTTTTTCAAGCTCCACTTTATAGAAGAAATTAGTCGCCACGTGCTAATTTAATTTTGAGCTTAATGTGATATTCGAAATTATGTCACTGAAACGCACATTGTATTAAAAATACATCGCTATCTGTTCTCAAAATATTAAAGAAAACTGATGAATACTGGGATCGCTATGAAAAAACAAATCACTCATACACACTCTCAAAGAGAGTTATCGTTTATCATTGTCAACTAAACAGCTGGCGAAATCAATTGTAAACCAATACTCAATATAGTTATAAATTCCGTCTACAAAAGGTAACTGAGAATGAGCTTTATAGAATACAAAGAAAATGAAGATTGGGCGGTTGTTTACAATAATGGAAATAGATTTAGGAACATGCAAGACTTGGTTAAAGATCCTAATTTGAGTATTTAATAATAACTCTGTTTAAACGAAAACCCTAAATCTTAGAACGTTACATTAGAAATATTTTATTTAATATCTGTGAGGTAAGGTATTGGTTTTACTCTGACTCGGTAAACCTAGAGTGGTGGGTTGTATTCTCTCCTGTGGAATAGGAATTTATTTAGTGAAGAACTCGTTAAATAAAATCTTTAGTCCCACACTTCCATGAAAACTCTACAGAATTAGTAAATAACTGTGCTCAATTAGTCATATTAGCACAAAGTGGAAGTTAATAACCTTGTATCTATAAAGAACGTTATCTGAAAATTTTAGTGACAGCAGTTGACAAATGAAATGGCTACGTTATTAGAATTTTGTATTGTAGCTTTCTTGGTCGTGTACCTCTTTGGTTTATTTTCGCTGGAAGGTTATTTGCTGTTCAAATGTAGCAGCATTTTGAATGATAGCGATTTGAGTTTTTAGTATTATATTTTAAAATGCTTTCATCTACCTTTTGTAAACTTTATGCAATTCGGAGTACAATTATTAATCAACAATGTTGCTATGCTACTGTAGGTATGGTACTAATCTATCACTTATTTCAAAAGTTGGTTTTTCTGAAACACTTGGGGTTCTTCCAGAAGTTGAAAATATGACAATTCAAATAGATAACAAAAAAAACCCGGTTGGCCTTTAATGAAATTGGCGCTATTTATTAAAAACATTATTTGGCCATTGAGTTTTAATATTGCCAATAGTTACAATTATATCCAAATAATTGTGAATGTTCTATCTTGGTCTTGAATGTTTAAAAGTTGCATGCCATTTTTTTTCTTTGAATTTTGGCTCCTTTTTAATATTTGATTTGTTACTTCTATATATGTTCTAAAAGATATAACTATCGCAACCACAATAGAAATAAAAAGAGGCATTGTGTAAGGTTTGTTGAAATTTGTTAGAAACAGACCCAAACATGAGGATAATAGAAAGTGAAGGCGATTTGTGTGGTGAATTTCAATTTCAATCTTGGTGGTGAATCTGAATTTCAATCTTGTAACTGTAAGATTACTTACACTTGATGCATGAGTCGATATATCATAAGCTTATAAGCAGGTAGGTCTCAAATACCACCTTTGCAAGTTGACCACACCTATCCAGATTATAGATCTAAATGCCTTGCTTCTTATAGTATATTTAATTTATATGGGAAATTCTCTAAATAGTAGCATAAAAAATAATCCATCTTTATCCATATGTTCTCTGATCTGGTTCTGAAGTAGAATCATGAAAGAAGAAATCTCCATACCTTAAACAATGAAAACTTCTTGTCTGCTTGGGCAAGAAAATGATAAGAAGCATAGTGGATTTTTGTCTATATGTGTGAAAGCCTCATATCTAACAGTAGTTGCAATGAAACACCAAAAGTGCATCACTGATTTCCTAAATATGGAAAAGTGAGGGCTAAGGGAAACTTATGAAAAACTCCCAGGAAACAAGATGAATGGCTGAGAGGAAATCTTGATGGAAGTTTTTTACATCACCTTCATATGTAAGGATTTGTGCATCATGCCTATCGAACACTGCCTGATAGTTGCTAGGGATCCTTCTGTTAAGTGTTAGTATTTTAGGATCTTACCTGCAACTGCGATCAGAGCGATTCCTCTGTAGTTTACACATTCTTTAGTGTATGTTTTCCTCCAGTATCTCAGCATGGCTCATGTTATTATCCTCTGTAAGACATACCTTATTCTGCAATTTCTGGAAGTTCTCTTTCCAAATCTCCATCAATTTTCTGGTGTCAGCTTTCTTTATTTTTTCTTCTTTTTAGTGTCCATCCCTTTATTACCAATTATTTCTTTGGCAATAACTGCCTTGAACTCACCACTAATCCAATTGTCCTCCATGTCTTGGAGTTGCTGAGACATGAAATCTCTCTTAGCTTTTCAGAGTTGTAATGACTGCTTTTTGAGCAGCCTCATACCTACCTCTTTTCTCTTTTGCCTAGGCTGAGGATCTAACTTTCTTCTTTTTTCCACAGCATTGCAGCATCCTGCGAACCATTTCTTGACCTGCCATTTTTCCTGTGTTTTTATGAACTAAGTATCTCAAACCTGTTGGATAAATCTATTTACTTTCCTTGGATTTAAATATATTTAATTAAAATTAATTTTTATATATATATATATATATATATATATATATATATATATATATTTCTGTCAATACTAATTGAGACAGTTTGTCACCACCATCTTCTTGTCAGGGAGGGGCTAAGAATTTCATTTAGTGAGTCAATTATCAAATAAATTCTCTTGTCCATGCTGGAAAAAGATTGGTTACTTGGTGTCCCAAGAGTATTGGGGCTCTCATAGCTTACAAGATATATAGTTAATATATCTGGACTAATAAATTATACTTTTAAAAAATTGTAAAATAACATGACTAAATATTTAGTTTCAGCCGCTGGGGTAGGAGGAAAAATGAAGAAAAAACTGTCAAAATTAGGAACACCAATTGAAAAGAAGGTTCTTCCAGTTGAGACTGATGCCAATAAGCTGACAAGATTTGTTTGTGGGAGTAACATTTATAAGGAAGGGCAGGATATTGAGCTTAAACCAGATAGTGAATATCCTGATTGGCTGTGGAAACTAAATACTGGTATGTTTGCTGATGATATGAATTAGTTTATGTTAAAATATTAATTAGTCATATATAAAATTAAAACATTGTAGATATTCACAATTGAATTTTAATACAGTCTACTTTCAAGAGTAGTATCACATCATCAGTACTTTATGGTACTTTTGAAAGTGCTATACTGTACCAAAAGAAATTGTGTAGGCTTTAAATTTCTGTGACATGAATACCCAACTTTCATTTATTTTATGTTATACATAGTGTTTTTTCTAGGCCACGCATATGAGATAGTTTTCAGTTTTATTTATTATTGAACAATGAGCGACTATAAAAAGATTAGTTAACCTTCTGTTATGCACAATATGCCTGACAAGTTCAAGTTTCAAGTTTGAAAACTGTATTCGAATTCTGTTGCGAGCCATTTTCACAAAAAACAGGCCAAGAGTCAAGCAAAGAAACACACTTATTTATAAAATACCTACAGTTTTAAAATTGCTGCATGTATTAAAAAAAAGAAATAAATAAGGGTAAATTTGATAAAACCATTTTCAGCCTCACATTTCTTTTATTGTGTTTCGAAGTTTCGATCAAAAGCCATTATTTGGGAAGACTAGTTTGTACTAGTATATCAAAATATATAAAACCTATATTAAAAAACAAATGGAATAGGTTACTACCATTATATGTTTTACATTGAAATTAGATTTTTTTAGTTTATCCTTCGGGATTTGAGGTGGCTGGGGGAGGTCCATCATCAACATTAGTTTATGTTTCACATTTTTTCATGTATCACATTTTGTTCAAACAAACATCTGTTGTCAAGTATTACATAATTTAAAAAATATTCAGTCTAGAACTATAAAAGATTATCACATTTATATGTTGTATACACATATATAACATGTAGGCAAATGGTCAGAATTTACAGAAACACTATTTTTTCTTCATTCACTTTATTATAACTTTTGTAAAGATTAAAGAAACTTATAAACAGAGAAAGTTGGACCATGAAGATTGTTTTAGTAACAGAAGACAGTGTAGGAAGCTGAAATATGATTTTAAAGAAGTTTATGCTATGAATGGCTCTTGTTCATCGAGGTACATTTGTATCAAAATCTATAATAAAATGGTCTATTTGTGGATCCAACAATTAGGTATGAGAATAACATCCTTGATCCTGCAGAGAAGAGACATCATGAAAAGAAAAATATCTAAGATAAGTGAATCCAATTTTATTCCACAAAATAAGTGAGTGGGAGTTATTTTGCAAATAGGAGTTTGAGGTCAGGCTTGTGATTTAATGCCCATACACCTTCATCATTTTTTTTGTTTTCTTTTAAATATTGTTCTTGAAATGGACTCAGATATACTATATGTTTTAGCAATTCTCTCTATTTAAAGAAATAATAATTTACTATTTTGTGTTTCTTTATGAGTTTATTATAAATATTTCTTTTATTATAGATGATGTACATTCACATTTTCTCTAAAATTCTACAAACCCTTGTCCGCTTTCTGGCAATTAATGAACAAATCTTTTGTTTCACTTGAAACAGATGATATCAAGCACGATAATAATGTAATAAAAGTTGAGGTCTATTGTTCATTGATAACATCCACCAATTATTTCATATAGTAAAGAACCAATAAACGTTATTTAATCTTGGAATAAGATTTTTTATGGTATATTGGCTAATTGTCATGCGAGTTGACTAGGAGTGGTGGAAGATAAGACAACTGAAAACTCTAAAATTAGTTAACTAGGATAATTATTGAGTTCAAGGTCTACATACATATATACATTTGCATGGACCTCATTTTTGTCATCTCCTAAATAGTTTCGATGTTGAATATTTTAAATGTTATTTATTTATGCCAGTTTTATGCTACTATTGCTAATTGGGGCAGGTTATCTATAAGTTAATATCTTATCTTAGCCAGGGTCAAATTAAGGATTTCATCTAATGAGTTGAAAATTTCACAACATGACGTATTACTATTTCCCAGATGGGCATCGAACCCACAACTCCAGGTTTACCAATTGAACTAAGAACAACTCCTTATCTCACATGGCTAACCCATGTCCCTAGATCTACAGTTAATAACCCCCAGATATGATTGAAACCCTCGATGAACATTTCAAGGCAGTTTTCAAATACCCCTTCATGATTACAACCTTAAGATCTGTTGTCTTTGAAGGGAAATCTAAAAGATACCTACATTGAACTAAAACAGTCAATCCCTGCCTTTCTAGGAATTAATTCTATCCATCAACTATTGTTTGTATTTATCTGTACTACTTGGAGCTCTGGAGTTGCAAATGAACTAAAGTTTTATCATGGACATAGGTAGTAGAACTAATGATGATAAAACTGACATTTTAGCAGATTTCATCTATCAAATCAGCTATTGAGGTTGAACTCATGACGCGATTTTCGAAAAATTTCTTCAAATGTCAATTGATCCTACCCAGGAGATGACGAAAATGAGGTCCGTTCAAAACTATATATATATATATATATATATATATATATATATATATATATATATATATATATATATATATATTTGTGTTTTAACACTCTAGCAGTCGCAATTTTTGTTAACGTCTGAAATCGGACCAGGGGGAGGGGGGTTTAGAGGGGGGATTTTCAAAAAATCGAAATATCTCCGTTATTATGCATCGGATCGAAAAATTGTATAGAACCAATCTTATTGCAAATTAAATTTACTATAAATATTGTTATATACATTTATTCTCTATCTTGAATATTAACCGAGATATTTGCACTTTTATGAAGGCTGTGGTTGGGTATAGTTCGGACTAGATCGGCCATTTTCGTAACTTCTCGGCTCTGGTGGAAGCTTTTTCTAACCTTACCTCTCGTTTCTGACCTTACCTTACCTTCGTTACTTTGTGTGATTTATGCAAATACGCTCTGTTCATCCGCCCCCCCCCCCTTCTTTAGTTCTTGTACTACTAAAATTTGAGTTATTAAAATATAAATTATTTTTACAATTCAGAAGCCGTTTCAGTTGGGAATTTATTAAAATTAACTGAAAGATTTCTTATTACCGTTTTTATTTACTCATGGTGGGCTTGTATTACCAGTATGCAGATTTCTCTATTGTAAAACTAAACATGGGAAATCTGCTTAGTTTACGCAGCTCCTGCGTGACGGACTTTTGTTGAAATCCTTCCTGAGCTTCAAACTTGGCTAATTTAAATTAAAGTAATTAACTTGGCTTATTTAAATTAAAGTAATTTAAATATTACTAATTTCATCTTTCAGGTAAACCAAAAAAGTTAGAAGAAATGGACCCCAATACAAAAGAGTACTGGATTAAAGTAAGAAAAATGTCCATAGTTCATCATAACAAAATGACTAAGTTAAAGAAATGGTAAATTTTGTATGCATTCATTTTAATTGTAACTACATGTACATAATAGTGTCTAATAATTTTTAGAATTTGTTGTATTAAACCTGTTTATTATTTGTCTTTTGTTTTGCCATTTCCTATTTTCACCTTTAAGTACAGAGATGGAACTATTTCTGTTGTCTGCCATTGAATGTCTGAAATGAAAATGGATTGCCATAGAATGCAAAGCATAACTGATGTGTTGCCAATGGAGCCCATCTATGATGCTTATTAAAATATTTGATAAATATATTGTTCATTTTTATCTCAATTTTCTTGTTCACAACATTCTGTTTGTTTTTAATTATGTGTATATTTTATTTAATCGACCACTTGGTCACATTCTTGTTTTTATAAAAAATTGCTACGTCATCAAAGTTAAATTTATATTTAAATTTCAAAAAGTGGTTGGCCAAAGGCGTTCTGTTTTCCAAATTATCAACTTTTTACCATGTGATTCTCCAATATAAAATTTATCACGAGCAGGACACTTTATTTTATAAACATTGTATTTAGTACTCTTGTCTTGGATTTGTTTCTTTTATGTGGCTGAAACTTACTCTTAATGCGATTTGCAATGAGGGTTTGAATGAATAAAATTCTTTATTCCTTTGGTCATGTTGTGTTTTTATGGATTTCTATTCTGACTAGAAGTTAAAAAAAAATATACAGATAATTAAAAATAAAACAGAATATGGTAAATAAGAAAAGTGTGATTACATTCATCAAATAGTAGTAGTTTTAGTAATCAGTAAGTTTATTAGATGTAATTGTCACTATAATTTTTCTGTAATCTATTTTTCATGAATCGAGTATTCTTCTGTAATCAATTTTGATACTGCTCACCATTATTACTGTGTTGGTATAATCAGCATATTTATATTATCAATCTTGACATGCGCATGTTGGTGGTAAAATTGAATCATTTTATAAGATACCCACAACTCCTGAAGAAGCCTCATAAAAGACGTGAAACATAAAGAGTGAGAAATAAATAAGTGGACGATTTTTCATTAGTTTTACATTCCCATTTTAAATTCAATGGCAAAATAGAATATTATGTCATCTACTAGGTTAGTAATATCATATTTTCTATCCCAGACCATCATAATGGAGATATTACAATTGTACATGCTACTCATTATGTAAATCACTACTCCTGGTTCAATTTTTACCGTTAACAGACTAGGTCTATAGTTTTAATTGAAACATTTATATATTAAATTTATTAATGATCATTCATTAATTGAGAGAACCTCAACAAATATTAGGGTGAAGTTTAATAGGCAAAAGTACAATGACTTTGTCACAAATTTGTTAAGATGCATAATATATTATGCAGAAAGTCTACTTCTTTTTTATCCTGAAGTGATGTATTCTGCAACATTGATCTCAACATTATAGAGGAAAAATCATTTTTGAATGACCATGAATTTTGGTAGGTAATACAAAAAGTGCAGCTTCTGAAAGATCCCACTAATTGTAACTACAAGGCATAGCCTCTAGATATATTAGTAAGAACATTATCTAAACAATTTTTCAAACAAGCTGTATATGATACTCAGATATGATGGACAGCGATATAATTTCTAAAAAGTGAAAATTGCTTGAGTAAGGGGGAAGGTTTCCTGAAAGCCGATGAAATATTTATTATTTTTGAGTAATGGGAAAAAGTATATGAATAAATATGTTTATCGCTTTTAAAATTATACAATTTTATAGCAAGAGTTCAACCATTGATATATTTTCATGAGTACATGTAAAAAAAAAAGAAACAATAAATAAATGAAAAACAAAACACTTTAACAATTGATACCTTAACAGCATATAGTAAGAATATAAACAGAGAATTAGTTTTACAATACTTCCCGAAGAAAATAAAAATAAAATTGCAATACCTAACTATTTTTCAAACAATAAATATTCACTTCATTTTAATAATTATAGTATTTGAATTTTTTGTTTTTGAGGAAAATATTTTTATATAAGAAAGAATATATGCAATTGATTTTATTTGTGTCCATAATGCCAAAATGGTAGTCCTTGGAGATTATATCTTCATGCTTCGGTTTGATGAATATTTCCAAAAGGTTCTTTCTTCTAAGACGGGACATTTAAGAATAAATTGAGTAAGTGTATCTTCTATATTTTCTCCACAAAGAAGGCATGGTTTTTCTGGACTAAATGTGGAAGATGATATTAACCAAGTTTCAGTCTAACAAATTATGTCTAAATTTTGAAGTGTCAATAATATCTTTGGCAAGGTCCAATAAAGAGCTTATTCCATTGATGTTCCAGAATCATATTTCCAGAGTTCCTGTGGACTTTTTTTTTGTTGCCATGTAGGAGATTATTTGCTTTTATTTTCTTCAGCTGCTTTCAGCAGATTTTCCTTAAGGGAATTTCAATTTGCTGCGAGTTTACCAATTATCTAGTTAACCTTCTATGCTACTAGATCTAGAAGCACTTGAATCCTCAGTGTCATCTTTAGTTACCTCAGTTTCTGATTCATCTTGCTTTTTAATAGCTAATTCCTCTAAAGAATAAATTTTACCTTCTACAGGTTGCGCCAGAGAAACTTACTTATTTGAAAGGCCAATAAAAACAAAAATACTTCAGTTATTGTTTTGATTCTTTTTTTATTTGAGAATACAATATCCCAATTTTTTTTTTTCCAAACAGTTTTGAAAATGACATAGACTGATGAAGTAGATTTTTGAAGTTCATCTCCACAGGGTGCGCCAGAGAACATACTTATTTGAAAAACTCCTGAGCAGTGAGTTGGGTGGGTAGAGGGGTGAGAGGGGGCACAACTGGAGGGGGAAGTCCCCAATTATATTTCCCATTCTAAGTTGCCATCATGCTCTGGTCTAGAGAGCAGTGGGCCTTCGCTTTGAAATTCCTCCTCACAGAGTCATTCCTGGTGGTAATTCGATTCTGTCATGGGTTAACTCATTTCAGGAGTGTGAAAGTGTCGCTAAGCTAACCCAGAAATGGACATCAACGGACCACCAGAACTTCGGAAAATGTCGTATTTTCAATTTTTATGGGGTTATTTGAAACCCCTGTTTTATGTTGCTTGACCACAGACTATAACTCACCTCAAGAACGCGGTTCGAAGCCATTGCCAACATACCGATTGATATGCTGCTTAGAGTGGAGATGAACTCGAAAAATTGACTTAATCAGTGTATGCACAATGGGGATTGCCATTTAACCGATGTCATTTTCAATACTGTATGGAAAATCTTGGAATATTGTATTCTCAAATAAAAAAAGAATCCCTAGGGGTAACCAGCTATTGAGGTTGTACTCATGGTGGATTTTCGAAAAATGTCTTCAAATGTTCATTGATCCTACCTAGGAGATGACGAAAATGAGGTCCGTTAAAAATTGTGTATATATATATATATATATATATATATATATATATATATATCTGTCTGTTAACACTAGCGATAGCAATTTTTGTCTGATTGTTAGGAAACTTGGTATTTAAATGTTTTATGTAAAAGGAAGATCAAGTTCGGTTTAGCGGGGGAGAATTTCGAAAATCCAAAATATCTCCGTTAAGTGCGTTGGATCAAAAAAATGTATAGAATCAATCTTATTGCAAATATAATGTTCTATAAATTTTGTTATATACATGCTTTCTCTATATTGAGTATTAACCGAGATATTTCCATATTTTAGTTTTTGGCCATCAGTAAACCCCACTCCAACTCATGTCATATTAACAATAAGCTATTGTATCATGAACCACTTCATTCAAAGGGTAAATATCAAATATGGTTTTTATTGAACTATTACTTTGTGAGATACATGCAAATATCATGTCATGTGATGATGTCATCAATTAAGATTTCTCGCTCTTTACTCGAAAATGTTTTCTTGATCTATTACCATACTGGATATTTAGCCGTTTTGGTCAACACTAAGTATCATATTTCTGGTTGGCTGGAATCTGACCTGGAGTAGTGGTGGTTTAGAGAGGGGAATCCCAAAAATTCAATGTGTCTCTGTTGTTATATTTTATCATAAAATGTTATAGAACCAATCTTGTTAAACTTTTGATTTTCTACAATTGTTACTCTATGCATTTCTTCTAACTCAGGAAATTAGGGAGTTATTACTACTATCTTGTTTCTGCCTTCAGTGCCCTCCCACTTCTACTCATCGGTGTTTTACATGTAAATAGAGAATACGTTTTGAGATGAGATCACAAGTATCTTATACCAACACTTGGGAAATCTGCTTACTTTATGCAGCTCCTGCGTGATGGATTTTTGAACCTCATTGAGTGTATTGTTTATGATGCTTTCTGCATAAGTTAATGAAGCATAAATGTTGTATAGGATAGGGTCATCAGCATTCAGGCTATAAGATATTTTTGGGAATATACTTTGACACAATTTGCAGCTAGTTTGAACAAAGTCATCTGTGATCTGTTTACACCTTCCCAGGGGCACCCCATTCTCCTACCTTCACCCTAAAACATCGTTCAGATAAATAGTCATCTAGGGACCTTATATTTCCTTGATCTTTTGACGAGGATGAGCCTCCTCCAAACAGACTCATAGGCTTTCTACAGATCGAGGGGTATTACTAACACTAATTTCTTTTCAAGAAATATATTGAGTATTTCACTTTCCATTCATGCAATCTGGTGTAAAGTGGAATGTCCTTGTTTAAAAGCCCATTAGAAATAAAATAAAATATTGTTATGTTCCAAGCACCACAAAAGTCTTTTATTAGTGAACTTTTCAACTAATCAAGTTTGTAATCGGCATATAGCTTGTGGTTAGTTTCTTGTTTTAGAATTGGTTTAACTATAGCTTCATTCCAGGTTTGAGGGTATGTACCTCTAGTGTAAACATCATTCAATAGGTGAAGAAGAGCAAGCTGTGTCCCTGATTTTTTATCATGACATATGTAATAAGGTCAGTTCTGGTTGTACAGTTTATTGTGCGAGTTTTATTTCATTTTATATTGGTATACTTGCGTCGGCATTCGTTTAACAGGAATAAAGTCAACCCTTAAGGAAAATCAGCTTTGGAGGTCAAACTCATGACGCAATTTTGAAAAATTTTAAGTTCGAATTTGTATAACCTATATTTTGCCAACGACCTTGTGGTCGCCATTTCTATTTGATCATTGGCAAGGTCAATATTTAAACGCTTCATGTAAAACTAAAGATGAAGCCCATTAACGGCGGAAATTTATTTATCCACGAATATCCACTGGGTCGAACAATGTGATCTCATTACTACTGGAGAATTAGAGAATAGGATGTGAAATGACGTCATCACCGGTCGGTCTTTACACCGTGCGTGTTGGACTTTTTATTTTAATGACCTTCACAAGATATATAATTATATTTAATACGAACAACTGGGGTATAATTAAGAGTAAGTTAATGAAAAGGGTTTTGTTTATTCTTCAGACTATACAAAAGTGGAGACATTCCCTAAGTTTTCAGAGAGCTATGAATTAGGGATGAGTATCGATGTTCGATGATAAGGAACGGATGTTTTTTAACTATCGATTAACATTCGATGGTCTGCTCTAAAACTTGATAAGATAACACAGATAACTCAGTTCACTTATTTAAACTGAAATGTATTTATCTTTCTTCACAGTAAAAATCTTGACTTGTGGTCATTTTAGCAGATTTCCCCAAAGGGAAATCAGCGATTGAGGTCGTACTCATGACGCGAGTTTTGAAAAATTTCCTCAAATGTCCATCGATCCTACCCAGGAGATGACGAAAATGAGGTCCGTTCAAAATTATATATATATATATATATATATATATATATATATATATATATATATATATATATATATATATATATATATATATATATGTCTGTTAACGCTCTAGCGGTCGCAATTATTGTTTGATAATTACCAAAATTCATATTTAAGCGTTTTACGTAAAAAGAGAGATCAAGTTCGTTAATGGCTGGGAGGCCAGTGGGAGGGGGGGTTTAGAGGGGGGATTTTTGAGAATCCAAAATATCTCCGTTATTATGCGTCGGGTCGAAAAATTGTATAGAATCAATCTTATTGTAAATTAAATTTACTATAAATATTGTTATATACATTTATTCTGTATCTTGAATATTAACCGAGATATTTGCATTTGTATTGTGTGTGTGGTCGACGGAACCCCGCCATGTTCCGGACTCTCCGCCGAGAGCTCTGGTGGCCGTTTCCAGAACTATTCGTCCCTCGTGAATAGGTTTAGAGATCCCTTCCTACTACAGCTGTTATTAGGCGGATTTCTCTATTGTAAAACTTTACGTGGGAAATCTGCTTAGTTTACGCAGCCCCTGCGTGACGGACTTTTTATTTTTTCTTTGTGCAAATTCTGTTTTGTTTTTTTAATGAATAAGTAGGTTATTAAAGACTTTTAATGATTTTGGGACGCATTGCAGGGGATATAATTTGCATATAGATATAATTATATTAGTAAACCAATTTTTGTTGTTTAATAAAACAATATAGAAATATTGTACAATGATTCTAGGATATATTTTAGAAAGAATAATTTTTATCTGTATTAGTAAACCAACCTTTGACGTTCAAGAATTAATTAATAATATAGAAACATTTAACTATTTTTAGCACCTATTCCCTTAGAAAAATTAATGATTATCATATTTATGTAAACGGGCAATGATGTCAAAATCAATTCACCATTTTTCTACATTGGACATCGATGGGCAAGGTTCGATATTTTTAAAACATCGATGCTTGTGGACGATGGTCGTTTCGATGGCAAACATCGATGGTTGGGTTCCGAGGCATCCCTACCATGAATCCAAAATTTATGTTAAGTACTCAGACAGGACATGCAGAAATGTCATACAAAAAGAAGCCTTGCATTGAATATAATTCTTCTCTTTCTTCTTTTCTTTCTTAATTATCTCCTCTCCTACTATACCTATCTCTTCTTTTTTCGTTTTCTCCTAACCTTTACAACTCACCCGGTACCTTCAGTTGCCGGGTAACCCACAACTTCATGTTCCATTACACCCACACACACAACACCCCCTTAAAATGGAACAAGAGAGTTCAGTAGAAGGGGAACTGTTAGTACATCCCTAGTAGGTCACTCTGCCTATTTGCAACATCATTTTTATCATAATGGGTCTCAGATAAAAAAAGAAAATAATTCAAGCTCGTTATTCAGTCTTTAAAAATATCCCGAGGAAAGCCGGGAACTTCAACTAGTTATTTTATAAATGAATATACTTCTATGTATAAATTAGACCACTTTATACTACGAAAACTTGTGATGTAATGTCTACAAGGTTACTACCCTTTTCTTGCCAGGTTTGGACTGTGGATGTTATTTAATCTATTTATTTCTAAATAAATTCCTGTTGCTCTTGTAGCTATTTACTACTGACCGTTCGCCTACTAAGAACATTAAGACAACTTAAATTTCAACACACACACACACACGCACACACTGCCACCCAGTGTTTATATATATATTCCTTCATTTGCAACAATATATAAATATTACAAGCAAATGATATGTATGATAATATCAATTGGCTTGACTATTGACTTCAGGTTGGGAAGTTGTCCATTGACAATACCCACATTGGATTGTACTATATGGAGTTTTACTGTGCACTACACAAGACGATCTCTTGGCCAATTACGCCCCAGGCGTCGCCTTGGGTTTTCTGGAATATGGATAGATGAGAGTGATTCAACTAAAGGATTAAGATTTGCGGGAAGGAGAGAGTGGAATTTCTGATATCGGGATTTTGCGAGGGCGTGGACAAAAGGAATGAAGAGGTCGATATAGAGAGTTAAATTGGATACATCAAATTGGGAATCTGAGATTTTGGGGAGTATTCTGGATTGAAGGGTTTGGACTTTGTAGGAATTTGATGGTTTAGTGGAAACCCGAAGGGCAAGTCCGTATGTACACATTGGTCTGAGTACAGTTGTGTAAATCAATCGTTTATTATGCTGTGATAGTTTAGATCTGTTGTCAAGTAGTCTTAGTTCGAGTGGATTCAATTCTTGTCTGTTGAGGTTGTCAGTGATGTGAGGTTTCCAAGTTAGTCGCTTGTCCAATGTGAGTCATAGATACATAATTGGTGATTTTTTGTGATTATATGTGGAATTAGTGCGCTATTAAGTGTAACTGGAAGGCAAATGGACGTCGGAGAGTAAATGTTACATGGCTTGATTTGCTGCAGTTGACCATGATCCTCCACTGAGTCAGCCAGGATTCTAGCAGAGGTGGTCTTGTAGAGAGAGATGCGGATGCCATATTTAGGTCTGAGTTGGACCTCAAGATTGCAATATCACCTGCATAAGTGAGAAGGGAAGTTACAGGATGTGATGGGATGTCGGCAGTATAGACAAGAAATACCCCCCTGTGGTAAACCTGCCAGTAGGGGAGATACTGAGGGACCAAAGAAACTTAAAAGCGTCTGTCGGAAAGGAATGATTTAAGGATTAGATCCAGTGTTCCTAAATAAGTAAAATTCCATATAGTCTATATTAATATCAATATAGCCCCCCCTCCCCCCTTCTCACCGATATTGATTATTACATCATATCCTTTCCAGAGACTTCCTCGTCATCCTGAATATCTGCTTTCTAGGATAACGTATTATTGGTCTATATTGTAAGGATTCTGGATTAACAGATGTTGATCTAGAACATCATACTCAGATGTATTCTCTAGCAACACACGTATTACTGAGGCTAAGAGACAACATTGCTTGGCGTAGCTGTGATCTAAGTCAATCTGTTGAAATGCTGTAACTAATTAGTTGAAACCCGGATATTCTGCCATTCACAATTGTCTCTGATTGCTTTGATCCATTAATACGCTTAAGTGAATATTGATGTCAACCTATATTATTATTTATTGATACATAAGAATAAGTTATCCTACATTTAATATCGGAACTAACAGAGAGTTTTAAAAAGCCAGTCGCGCAGGGGCTAGCTAAACTAAGCACATGATTTCTCGTGTGCTGGAATGACACTCAGGTTACGTCATTCCATATTATAATCAGTATTTCTCCCTTGAGATAACACTATCAAATCAAGACTTAAGTTTAAGCTGTACATGTGGTTTTCAGTCTTATAATAGCCACACAATAATGTTGTACAAATAACTTCGTTAATAACTGAAGTTGAGAAACATGCGTAGATTAGTAACCGTAGTATATTACTTTTTTATATTTTCGCCTTCTATTAAACCTCCCCACTGTGCGCTGTTAAATTAAACTGTCCCCGATCCGATTATGGGTATTAAGGAACCTGATCTTTAGGTTTATATGAAAAAACTAAATACCGAGTTTGGTAACTCTCAAACAAAAATTACGGCACTTGGGTGTTGAAAAATAGCAACAATATTCCACTTCAGATAGCTACTAAATTCAGCGTCCTGGATGAGGGTCCGTATTATCGTTACATCCTTAAAGAAGTGCTGGAGAAATATAATATGGAAATGTGTTGAATCAATGCGAATCATGCTGTTCTTCATAACAACCATGGTATTCTTGACAGGGGGGGGGGCAGCTGTCCTAAATTGTGAGAATATCTTGAAGTCATTCGCCATAAAAATGCCAAGATTAAGCTAGGGAACCCTTTACAATCTAAATTCTGTCACAACACCAAAAAACAGCTTAATAAAAATAACTAAAAAGCATAGTTAACTCCACGAAATATTTGCCTGAAGGATTAATAAAAATTCCCCAGAAAGCAGTTCTATTAGCATTGTTCCTAAATTTGAACTTCCATTCAATTAAAATAAAATATAAGAGTTATAATAAATAAAATAATTGTTTACTTATGGCTGTTGGTTACGAACTCCCCTATAATTTGTTGAGAGTAAAACTGAAGATAATAATAACTACATATATATATATATATATATATATATATATATATATATATATATATATATATATATAATCTTGTGTGCCAAACTATAAAATAATCTGTGGACTAAAGGAAAGTGTTTTATGTGTTTTTTAAGCTTTAGATTATGTTATGCTATTTACTAAGGTCTGTTTATTCTACTATGGCTCATTGGGACGAACTGTCCACAGGTTATCACACTTTTCTAGTCAGGGGGTAAGGATTTTATTTAATGGATTCGTCACTAAATAAATTCATATCGCCCAGGCGGAAATTGAAAATACCACAGTAGGGATCAAGCCCTTCGCCTTAACTGACATGGCTAACCAGAGCCCATCTTCAGATTATATTTAATTGATGGTGGCCATGTCACTGACCTCGGTCATCATTTATAGTCTACTGCCCGGAGATAGCTTTCACTTTGTCGGGAACATTGAGTGGTGAGGGGTTCGGTAGTGGGGACTAAGGAGTTACTACTCTGCCGGTAGTATCTCTCCAAGCCTCAACATGGATGGTCTCATATCCTACCTCGTCCTCTACAGCCTTACGGTGCTGTCGTTCCTCGAAGTGATCTTGCTAGCCTTCGCACCGTTAGTCTTCGACATCGATAGGTCCATATACGAAGGAGTCCTTATGGTTAATGTCTGAACCGTGGCTTAAGAGAAGTTCTGAAAAGTCTGAAGAGATGTCCTACTAAGCTGCACTAAGTATACTGTTGGTGAGGTGAAGCGCGTGACTACAAACATCAAAGATGCTTCGTCGGCCCTTTGAAATCGCTACTCTCATCGACTGCTGCTTCTTCTGGTAACTACCGGTCTGCTTTCAGTTTTGCATTCTTCTGAAGGATTGCCAAAGGCGAGTATATCTAGAAGATAAGAAGATAAACCGAGATTAATATTGCAATGCTCCTTTGTCCAATTTAAGCTTTTATGTTATCCCCCATTCCTTGTTCATTCTAGGAGATGTGTTTAATGAATATTGTGCCGTGCCAAGTCGCTGTTTTAAACCTTGATCGTGAATTAATAGTGTTTAAACATCAAGTTTGTGGTTAGTAATGAACAATGTTACTAGCTCAACAAGTGTGAAATGTGGTGATGCTAAAGAATAGTGATTTGTACTCAATAGCTATTTGAACTGCCTGCAAAGTAGTTTTACAAGAGGTGAAAAAACTGTCAATTGTGCAAGTCCTTTAGGCAACTAATTAGTTAATAGAAAAGTGTCATACTCTGATATAAGCAGTAGCTCCAGTTACTAAAATATCATAATATCTAGTTGTCATATCTGTCCTTAGAAACCATCTTTATTAGCTGTTCGTAATGTACACTTGGTCAGCGTCTTCGGTGCGGGGGTACCATCTTCAGAACTGTTGGATGTTGTGCATATGCATTATATACTTGAGCAATCTATTCTCTACTTGATTTTCCAAAACTTCTTGTTCCGAGGAGGAAATCTTTCCAATTCTATACCTAAATATTTAATTGTTCAAAGCACCACTTGCTTTATATTTCAGGTAAGAAAAACCGCCTCTTTCCTTCACTGTTCTTTATTCGTTGCGACAGAGCGCTTTCAGAGCATACGCTCAATCATCAGTGCCCTCTTCACAATGATGTGACAGGAACCAAGGATTCCCGGAGAAGTCAAAGGGAATCCTTGGTTCCTGTCACATCATTGTGAAGAGGACACTGATGATGGAGCGTATGCTCTGAAAGCGCTCTGTCGCAACGAATAAAGAACAGTGAAGGAAAGAGGCGTTTTTTCTTACCTGAGATAATAATTCCTTCACCATCCAGCACCTCTCAAAAAATGCTTTACATTTCTCAAATCTTCATGTTGATGTAATTTAGTTGGGAAAGCTTAGTTTTGTTATTGCTTGAACCTAAACACCTTAAAACTGTTACAATGCATAATTGTATTTTAAATGACTTAATTCATTGTTAGAGGAAGGGCTTTTGACACTGCATAATTATTTTCTTTATTTTTGACAACAGTACTATTGAGTATTTATTTTGGGTTCTTATACTAGTTGTTATAAAATATCTTCCATTCATTTTTAAGAATCGCTTGTACTTCAAGAATATGTAATCGGTAAAAGAAATGGATTATTTTTACTTTATTTGTTTTTGACCCCAGACAAATAAACACTGAAGTACATATATCGTTTAAACGTGTTGACAAATCTGATTTGATAGAAAATTAATGATACTTTGCACATTAATTATGTTCAAAATGTAAATATTGTTAGAGCCGGTATGTTTTACTCTCTTGAATGGTGTTTAATAGATGATCAGAAATGATGTTTGCCGGCTGAATGTTATTATTATTATAGGAAGTAATTTGAAAGTGTTCAACAGTGTGTGTGTAAAACAGTGGTTTTGCCAGTTTTTGTTAAACAATATGACTTGTGCCTAGAATACTTTTAAAATTTATTTGTAATAACTAGCAAAACATTATTGGGCTCACTCTTGCCATAATTAGTGAGTTTAGCTGACCTGTATCTCATAGCTTCTCTCATATTTGCTTTATATTGTGATAATTTTTATGTGTAAATATAGTCAGAATATTGTTATTAAAACATTTGAGTCATTTGTTATTTAATAAAAAGAATGATTTATCCATTCCTCTTACTTTAATAATTAATAAACATATTTCTCTACATCACGTTTTCAGCAGGTTTGAGCCACTATCGAGGCCGTACTAATCACGCGATTTTCGAAAAAGTTCAAGTTTGTTAATGGCTGAAATGCTGCTAGTAGGAGAAGGGGGGGGGGTTAGAGGGAGGAAATTTAGAAAATTCTTAATATCTCTGTTATTATGCACCGGGTCCAAAAATTGTATAGAACCAATCTTATTACAAATGTAATGTTCAATAAATGTAATAGTATTTTACATTATTATATTATAGTATTCGTATCTTTTAGTTTTCGGCCTTCAGTAAACCACCACTCCTAATGATGTCATATTAACAGTAAGCTGATATATCATGGAGCAATTAATTTGAAGCTTAAATACCTAATATTGTTCTCTTTGCACTTTTGCTTTTTGAGATTTGGAGAGAGTTGGAAATCTGCTTAGTTAACGCAGCCCATGCGTGACGGATTTTTCAAGGTAAAATAGAGCCACACTGCCACTCTTAAAAACTAGGTGAGCATAATAGCTAAGAACGTATTCTTCAGTCTGGTAGTCTGGTGAAATCTTCGCTCGTTGTAGATGTCGTATAGGGTTTTCCATCCATTCAGAAATGATTTAGTGGGAACTAGGCAGGGTAATGTTAATTGTGCTTCTCAGCATAAGACAATGCAATGAACTATTTTGAAAAACACTAGGATTATATAAACTCTATTATTTCAGTAGTGACTCAGAATAATTGTTACAGTTTTACATTGCTCTTGTAATATTTGTAGGCCATGCCTGTTAAATTTTCCAGTGAACTCTGATTTCCACTGGAGGGACTGAAGATAGCCACATAGACATGGATTGGTTTCCCGTTACCTTCTGTATCTAAGCGTCAAACAATGGAGCCATCATGAGAATAATTTCATTTATGCCAATAAAGGAAACTGTGGAGAAATTTCACACCCGAGGCCAGATTTGTTAACAGCGCCGTTCCTTCCGTAGCCCGTACGCTCCTATAAAGCTTTTAACCAACAAGTATATAAGAATAGGGACAAAAAAGTATGCCGCGCAGGGGCTGCGTAAACTAAGCAGATTTGCCATGTTTTGGAATGACACACTAGTCTGTCCATATATTCCCTATTTCTAAGTCAAAATTCGATAAGCAGGAATGGGGTTTTCGCAGTACTGAAAACAAGAAATTACGAATAACTCGCTAAATATTCGGGCCCCCAAAAAAGTTTTAAAAGAGCAATTGTAAAGCATGAATAGCCTAAGAAAATTGGCTGTAAATCATTTTTCTATCCGATTCATAATAAAGGAGATATTTTGAATTTTCGGATTCCCTCCACCCCTTATCCCCTCCAACTCAAACCCCCACCCCCTATTCCTAGTTTGATGTCAGCTATTAATGACTATGAACATAACTGTTGCATGGAACGATTAAATATCGAGCATGGTATAGACCAAACAAATGTTTTCGAGTTATTAATCTAAATTCATAATTGATGTTATCATAGAATGTATTTTTATGTATCCCATATAATAAACGTTGATAACAATGTATTGTATTTAAGCTTCGAATAAAGTGGTTCATGATATAATTACTCGTTTTTAATATGACATGAGTAGATTACTGAAGCCTAATAGATTTGAGCCATTATTGGACATCTTTAGTTTTACATAAAAGTCTTAAATATCGATCAAACAAAAGTCGTGACCGCTAAAGCGATATCAATTGAAGAAATTTTCATTCTCGAAAATCGGGTCATGAGTACAACCTCAATCGCTGATTTCCCGCATGCTTGATATCGAAAATTGACATTTTTACAAAACGTTATATTACCGATTAAAAGTAATGTGGGCCTTGGAGGAGAATCATCTGTACGAATTGTTCTCATAAGAAATCCACCTAGGAAGTTCTAAAGTCTTTCCAAGGCCATGAGGAAAAGGATGGTGAAGTTTCTTGGGCACAACGATTTGAGTATATGTTTCTCTGAAGGTAAGACAATTGGGCATAGGGGACGAGGGAGGCCGAGAAACTGAATTTCAAAAACGTCAAACAGAAGACATAAATACAACCCCCATAGCTGTTTTTCCTTTAGCGTAATCTGCTAAATACCTAGCATAGGGTGAGGCTCTTTCTCATAAGTATTATACAGCAGAATGGAAACAATCTTAGTGGAGGTACGTAACTTTCCTATATCCCAGGCTCTTAAAAATAGTATATAAAAAAAATATTATTTTATGAATCCACAGAAAAATGATAACATTTTGGCTATGTAGTTTATTGTTAAGAAAGGATTTCAATAAGCACCTCTATAAAGTTCTTTAACTATTTTTTTGAACCTATTACTTTTAATTTCAAGCCCTATGACACATAGACTTCTTATTAGAAAATAAGTAGGAAACTGGATGCATGTATTATTCTGCAATGTGGCAAATGTGCTTATTTTATGGCGCAACTACGTGATGGAATTTTTTTATATTCAAAGCAGTTGTGAAAAAAAAAATAAATAAGAAATTTACTCCTAATCTCAACAAATTTTCATTTTTACCCTGATTTTATTTTGGTGGAGGAACCTTTTTGTGGAGAGCGTTAATTCTATAAGTAACACTTAACTTGTCGTAGCAAGGTTTGAAACTTTATCTTTCTTTTGTAATGCCTTGCCCGATTTGACAAGCCTCTCCTCTTAGTAATAAATAATACTCGTCACTTCCTCAAACAGTTTTCAATTCGAAAAGCTATTCATTTAAATGTGGAACACTTATATAAAAGTCCGACACGCAGCGGCTGCGTAAACTAAGCAGATTTCCCACACGAAGTGATACAATAGAGAAATCTCCATACGAGAGCCGAACAGTTGCGGCAATGGGCCGAACTAGCTTTTGGCGGGAAACAGTCATCCGTTATCGGCCCAAATTTAATAAAAATGCAAATATCTCGGTTAGTATTCAAGATAGAGAATAAATGTATAGAACAATATTTATAGTAAATTTAATTTGCAATAAGATTGGTTCTATACACGTATGGTAACGGAGATATTTAGAATTTTCGAAAATCCCCCTCTAAACCCCTCCTCCCACTGGTCCGTCGAACTTGATCTGTCTTTTTGGATAAAACGTTTAAATATCGAGTTTGGTAACGATCGAACAAAAATTGCGACTGCTAGAGCGTTAACAGACATATATATATATATATATATATATATATATATATATATATATATATATATATTTATATTATTTTTAACGGACCTCATTTCCTGGGTTGGATCAATGCAATCCCCTTAAGGAAAATCTGCTAAAAAAAAGATCGTCACGTATGATCTTCATAATTTAAACAGATTCCCCGTGTTGTGGTATGACACACTACTGATATCATCTCATCATACGTTCTCCATATGAAAATAAAAATCTCATGTGTAGAAATGGGGGTTTACTAAAGCTGAAAACAATTAAGTACGAATAACTCGCTTAATATTTGAGTTACGGAATTACAAGCGTATAGAATAACAATTTAATGGTAGCAATAGTATACAAGATTGGTTCTACATCATTTTTCTATCCAACTCATAATGACGGGCCTCATTTTCGTCATCTCCCAGGTAGGGCCGATGGACGTTTAGGGAAATGTTTCGAAAATTGAATTCTGACTTCATCCTCAATAGCTGATTCCCCTTAAAGGACATTGCTAAAAAAAGTAGTGTGTAAACACTATATGTCACATTTTCGCTGTTATATGATAACAAAGATATCTAGGGATTGCATTTCAGCGCTTCTCTAATAAGCTAATTCCAAGATTCTGAAAATATCAGAAAAAATTTCCTTGTAGACATTAATTAAGAATGATTTTTTTTTTAAAAAACAATATAATCAGTTAATAAATAACTTGTTAACGTTCGTCGAGCCTAATGCCCTTAAAGGAGTTTACATTGCTTAGGCCGTAGAAATAACACTTGTTGGTCAATCATGCTAATTTATTGACAAAGCAAATTGACTATAGAAGCAACATTAGGTAGGAATTGCCCTAAATGGGTGCAATATATGATAATATATGTCAAGACACGAGGAATACCATTTGCATACTATTAGTTTCTCCGGACTATTTGATTGATTACATTTAGTCACAATTAAATACAACAGGTAGCAGCATAAGCTTTAGTAGCTATGCAAACTTAGCATTAATATGCTCACTTGTGGCACAGTTATATTAAACTCAACTTGACTAGCACTTGAAAAATGTTACATCATTTAATTTTTTTTTTTTTTAAATTAGTAATTTCAACTTTCGTTAAGGGAGTTTTAGCAGATTTCAGCTATTGAGGTCGTACTCATAACGCGATTTTTGAAAAATTTCCTCAAAAGTCCGTCGATTCTACACATGAGATGACGAAAATGAGATTCATATATCATTATATATATATATATATATATATATATATATATATATATATATATGTCTGTTAACGCCCTAGCTAGGTTTTTATTGTATCGTTACCAACCTCGATATTTAATCGTTTTATACGTTAATGACAGAAATTGGAGAAGTGGAAAGGGAGAGGGTTAGAGAGGGAATTTCAAAAATTCGAAATAACTTCGTTATTATGCCGTCTGATCGAAATATTGTATAGAAGCAATCTCATTGCAAATGTAGTGTTCTATAATTGTTGTTATGTTTGTTTATTCCCTACTAGCTAAGGTACCCGGCTTCGCTCAGGAATTCATTTGAGGTTTAATGATGATGGTATTTTTTTTGGCAAGCCTTTAATTTCCACAATATTTTAACATTTTCCGATGTATACCCGTCGTTGCCGTGGATTTGTTAATAATAAAAGTATTTTTTATGTAAGGTTTCACTGTTCACAATATTTTTATATTTCCCGTCTCCTGTGTATGTAGTTTTTTATAATTGTTAATCATAGAAAGTATTCTGTCCACCAAACTATGTTTTAATTAAACTTCCATTCCCTTGATACGTTACAAAGACCAACAGTGACTGAAGCCCGAACAGAAAATGTAATATATAGCGAATATTTATTTTAGGCTTCTCTTATAACCCCTTCCGCTCCCGGTTGAACCTATAAAATTTAATATAGCTTATAATCGTTTAAGAATTAATACTAATTCACATGCCGAGTTTTGTCAAGTTCCGTTCAATGGCTAGTGCCAAATACGACTGTCAGCTACCGTTTTAGTTTTCAGTGTATATCTCGTTTATACTTGGTATACGACAAAAGTAAACATAACAAAAGTTACTCTAAATAACAAAATAAACAACTTTTGTAATGTACATATTTGCCGAAAAACCAATAGAAAACGAAATTTCACTGTTTTTAATTTCAGGGCTCCCTTACAACCCCCACTCTTGCTCCTCCCTAGAAATGTTGGTACCGCTTTTTATCACAGAGGAGTTAGTGCTAACACACATACCGAGTTTTGTTAAGTTCCATTCTATTGTTAGAGCCCAATAAAACTGTCGGCTCCCGCTTTGCTTTTTAGTGTATATCTCGTTTCTGCTTTGTTATAAAACAAAAGTGAATATAACAAACGTTACTCTAAATAACAAAATAAACAGCCTTTGTTATGTGCATAATTGCCGAAAAACCAATAGGAAACGATATATCGCTATTTTTAATTACAGGCCTCCCATTACAAACTAGAAATAATGGTACAGCTTATTATCATGAAGGAGTTAGTACTAATTCACATACGGAGTTTTGTTTAGTTCGGTTGAGTCTTTGGTACCAAATAAAATTGATGATTCCCGTTAAAGTTTTTAGCGTATAACTCATTTATACTTCCGTATATGGCAAAAGTGTATATAATAAATATGACTCTAAAAATCAAAATAAACAACATTTGCAATGTGCATATTTGCCAAAAAACCAATGGAAACGAAATATCGCTATTTTTAATTTCATGCCTCCCTTACAACCCCCACTCCTGCCCATCCCTAGAAAAGTTTATATTGCTTATCATAATTAAGGCGTCAGTGCTAATACGCATACCGAGTTTTATTTAGTTCGGTTGAGTCTTTTGTACCAAATAAAATTGTTCACTTCCGCTATAGGTTTTAGAGTATATCTCGTTTATAATTCGGTATACGAAAATAGTGTATATAACAAATGTTACTCTAAATAACGAAATAAACAACTTTTGTTATGTGCATATTTGCCAAAAAACCAATAGGAAACGAAATATCGCTATTTTTAATTTCAGGCCTCCCTTATAACCCCCACTCCTGTTCGTCTCAGAGAAATAAATAGTATTCTATGTCCGTCTCCTGGCTCTAAGCTACCTCCTCACTAATTTTCAGCCATATCGCTAAAGCCGTTCTTGAGTTATAAATAGTGTAACTAACACGACTTTCTTTTATATATGTAGATATTGATTACTGACCGAGATATTTGCATTTTTTAGTTTTCGGTCTTCAGTAAACCCTCACTTCTATTAATGTCATATTTACAGTAAGCTGTTACAATATAACGCGTTTTATTCGAAGGCGAAATACCAAAAATTGTTCTCATTGAACTTATTCAATTTGAGATAAATGCAAATACTTGATGCACGTGGGAAATCTGCTTAATTAACGCAGCCCCTGCGTGACGGACGTTTCTTTAATGAAGTAGTAACTGTTATGGTAATATTTAACAAGCTAATACAATTTATTTCTCCCTTACAGCGAACACAAAGGGGCTCGACACTTTTTTGGGCTACTGTAACAAAATCTAAAAGAAAATAAAAACTATAATTCAGAACAATTATTTTCTTAGTACATTCTAGTTTCGCCTAGAGTGGGCAGTTCGATTCCGCCTGGGCAATAGGGATTTATTTAGTGACGAACTCATAAAATAGTTAGTCCCACCCTGGCTAGAAAAAGGTGGTAACCTTTAGATAACCCGCCCCAGTTAGCAGTAGTAGCACAAAGTGGACGTTAATAATAAATGAACTAACTTTTCTTAAAGGTTATCTTACCACTTCTATGAAGACCTGCCTCTTTTCTTCACCTTAACAGAAGACATTTCCAACAACAACGTACAGAATGTTCGGGAACAAAGAAGAGAGATGGAAAAGAGTCCCATTGGCATACCTGTTTCAATTGTACACCCTACTTTTAATTTCATCAAATATTTCTAAATGATTGTGGGATGTCACTCTGGTATTACAACCCCATTTATTTCACTTAATAGGTGACTCTGACTCGAACATCAATGGACTTACTTGCATTTTAGCGGATTTCCCTTCAGGGAGGTTGTACTCATGACGCGATTTCCGTAAATTTTCTTCAAACACTCATCGGTCCTTCCCTAACAGATGACGAAAATGAGGTGATATAGTATCGATGAAATCATGTTTTGTGAATGAAAGTTCAGATTGACGACATTTTTTGTTTGTGATAACCTCTTATGGAATTAATTGTTTGAACTTTAGTCAAGCACTACTCACATACACAGAAATACAGACGTCCTTTTAGCAGATTCCCCTTAATCAGCTATTGAGGTCGTACTCATGACGCGAATTTCGAAAAATAATTTCAAATGTCCATGGATTCTTACCTAGCATATGAAAAAAATGAAATTATATATATATATATATATATATATATATATATATATATATATATATATATATATATATATGTAGTAAGGTCCAAGAGTTTCCGTCCGGCCTGGGATACAAGGAAAGGTGAAAGAAAAAAACTGGTTTTACTGTTTTTCAATATATTCTCCTCTAAGTTCAATACATTTATTACAACGCTTTGGCAACATTTCTATACCATGAAAAAAATAATTTTCTTCTTTGTTAAAAAAATGTTCTTCCACTGCTGCTTGGAGCTCTTCGTCGGTGTTAAATCGCCTTCCACGAAGGTCAGATTTTAATTATGAGAAATGGTAGAAATCACTAGGGGCCAAGTCTGGGCTGTAGGGTGGGTGAGAGATTTCTTGGAATCCACAGTCCTTCACAGCGGCCATGGAAATCAATGCTGTGTGGACAGGTGAATTGTCGTGAAGGAGGCGGGCTCCTCTGCTTAACTTCCCTCGCCTCTTATCTTTAATGGCGTCTCGTAACCGGTCAAGTAGGGCTGCATAATACTCACCATTCATTGTGGTATTCCTTTCTTTAAAATCTATCAATAGTATTCCTTTACAGTCCCAAAAAATTGTGGCCATTATCTTTTTTGTTGACTGCGTGGCTTTTGCCTTTAAAGGAGGCGCTTCTCCTGGTCTTCTCCTTTCCATGGACTCTCTTTTGCTGAGTGGGTCATAATATAGAACCATTGTCTCATCCTCAGTTACAATTGAGTCCAAAAAATTCTTTGGGTCGGCATTATACTCGCGTAAAAATTCATTGCAGCAATGTACTCGTTCCTGTTTTTGATGAGCTGAAAAAATTTTTGGAATCCATCTTGCAATAACCTTGTTCATATGCAAATGTTCTTTGATGATCCTCAAAACACTTGTTTTTGAAAGCCCCAACCTCGCTGCTATTTCCTTGGTTTTCAGTCGTCGGTCAGACAGCAATTCAGATTCCACAAGTTGGATTGTTTCAGAAGTGACAGCTTCCAGTGGGCGACCGGGACGTGGGTCATCTTCTAGACTTTCTCTCCCTAACTTAAATAATTTTGCCCATTCTTTCACTGTGGAATATGAGGGGGACGACTGTCTGTATACACAATCCAAGCGCTCTTTAATTTGCGCAGGAGTAAGACCCTCTTTACAAAAGAATTTAATTACCGCACGGTACTCGAGTTTAAACATTGTAAAAATGGGGAGTTTCCTTTAAGGGTGGACACTGACTGACAAGACTGAGGAAGTGCGGGCGATGGGTATGGAGTGAGCAGGCATGGACCTGCATAGGCGTGCAGGTTCCGGCACGTTTGAAGGAGGGCAAGCAGGACAGGCCGGAAACTTATGGACCTTACTACGTATATATATATATATATATATATATATATATATATATATATATATATATATTATTAAAATATTTGAAATATCTCCGTCACGATACGTCGGATCATAAAATTGTGTAGTATCAATCATATTGCAAATTGAATGATATATAAATGTTGTTTTATACACATTTTCTGTATCTTGAATATTAATCCAGATATTTAGATTTTATATTTTTCAGCTTTCAGAAAACTCCCACACCTACTCCTGTCATATTAACAATAAGGTGCTATATCATGAACCCCTTCACTTCAAGGTTAAATACCAAGTTTAGTTTTCGTTGAACTTTTGCTTTGTGAGATATATGCAAATACGTTCTGTTCATCCCGCCGTCTTTTTTTCATGGGCTACTAAACTTTGAGTGATTGTAATGAAAATTATTCTGTTTCATTATAAATTACAGCACTGACTATAGTAAATACTTTTCAATAAAATTAATACATTATATTTGTATCTAAATTATAGGAGATATTTATTATGTGGACTCATCAGTGAGTATAAAAGTGACTGAGTAGAATAATTTTATAAGGTTTGTTAGAACTCTATGGATCTAAGAGAATTATGATTTGTCTTAATGGTTGTGAGGGGAAAAAAAAGCTTTACCCTGTATGTTTTTAGCATTGTTAAGGCCCAGGAGGGTGAAACTTCTGCGATTTTGAAATAAGAAGAATAAATATAGCTGTTTGAGACCTAAAGATCCTTTCTTTTTTCCTATTAATACGTTATATTCAGATATATTTCGTGAATTGTTTTTCTGTCCGGTCTAGAATATTCAGCTTTGAGAGCTTGGCTTAACTGTTTTCTTTTAGAATTCAGAAGCTTTTTGTATTAGACGTTATTAACACCTGAATCTACTTAATATTCACGTTGATGTTACCGGTATGTAGATTTATCTATTGTAAACCTTCACGTGGGAAATCTGCTTAGTTTACGCTGCCCCTCCGTGACGTACTTTATTATTATGCAAATGAGGACGAATAGTGTCCTCATATGAGCATGTAGCTGTGTATGCATTGAGCGTGTTGCTCTACTAGCAATAACAAGCTCATTCCAGACCATTACCATCCAGGAGGTGGCTAGATGTGACCTCACTAATCCCACTCGCCTATCTCCACCTACTTGCGGAATAGCTTCAAACCCCTTAATGTCCTACTCAAACTTTTGTCCTCTTAAATAAAACTTACCTTTGTTAAATCCTTTAACATATAAATTAACCCACTTACTTAACTCAAATATTCAAGATATTATATCCTTACTACCACCCTTTCAACCTTAAAGGCAACAATACTTGCCCGTGTGATTATACAATTCCACTAACAAGTCAACTAATAGTAGAATACTAGAATGCAGACTATGGAAAAACGAACGACAAAAACTAAAGGTCCGTCACGCAGGAGCTACGTAAACTAAGCAGCTTTCCCAAGCGAAGGTTTACAATAGATAAATATACATACTGGTAACACCACCGCAGATATTAAGTGAATAAATAGAAACGGTAATGAGAAATCTTTCAGTTATAAGTTAATAACTCTGCAACGGAAAGCGTCTGAATCGTAAACAAACAAACAGCCCCCCCTCAACTTGAATCCTAGAGCGGAAACAAAAACCATTAATGAAATATATCTGAATATAACACATTCATTTTATTGAAAACTATTTACTAAAGCTAATGCTGTATTTTTTAATGAATCTGAATAATTTTAATCTCAATTACTTAAATTTTAGTAAACCAAGAATAAAAAAGGGGAGGATCAACGTATTTGCATATATTTCACAAAGTAAAAGTTAAATGGAAGCAGTATTCCATATTTAACCTTTTAATGAAGTGGTTCATGATATATCAGCTTATTATTCATATGACACTTGTAGGAGTGGGCGTTTACTAAAAGCGTAAAACTATAATATTCAAATATCTCGTTTAATACTTATATATATATATATATATATATATATAAAATTTTGAACAGACCTCATTTTCTTCATCTCCTAGATAGGATCGATGAACATTTGAAGAAAAAATTCAAAAATCCCGTCAAGAGTACGACCTCAATAACTGATTTCCCTAAGGGGAAATCTGCTAAAATAGGTCATTGAACGACAAAAAGGCTATTTTCAAAATATAATAATGTGCTTAAAGTATTGGCAGAACATGCTTTTTAATTGTATGAAAAGCATAGGTTGAATAGTTATTACAGCTGATAAAAACAACAAGGATTATGAATAATAGTTATTATATTAAGTCTAAACATTTTCTTTTTATATGTTATTTTTTTTATATTTGTTATTTTTTTTTATATTGATTGTTAATTTTTTATATAATAATTTATACTCTGGTAATAATTTGTAAATGATTTCTGTAATATACTTGAAATGCATGTGATATGCTAAATTACATGGGAAATGCAGATTAATTTCCCATAAATTCGGCCTTCTTATAGAGTTACTATAGGAAGGAAACAAATGAAAAGTAATATATATACATATCTGTTACCGCTCTCGGTCGTAATTTTTGTTTTATTACAAATCGTAATTTTTATAGAATCAATCTTAATGCAATTGTGATGTACTATAAGTGTTTTTATGTACGTTTTTTTATTATCTTGATTATAAACCGAGATATTTCCATTTTATTAGTTTTTCCCACTCCTACTCTTGCCATATTAACAATAAACTGTTATATTATGAAGCCTAAATATCAAATATTGTTCTCATTGAACTATTACGTTTTGAGATAAATGCAAATACGTGACGCACATGGTAATTCTACTTAGTTAACGCAGCCCCTGCGAGGCGTACTTTTTAAATTATGTGAGATACGGCCATACCAACGGACGTCATGCCAAAACTTGATAAATGGGCTCCAGAATCTTAAATTTTTATTAAAATATATTTTTTAAAAATGTTTCTTTTTCTAAAATAACTGAAATCAATAATAAATAATATTGTTTACAAATATATATTTTTTATTTATTGGTCTCTTTCTCTGTATATATATATATATATATATATATATATATATATATATGTATAATATGAATATTTGTTTGTTTGTGAGAGAGATAAACTGTTTGTGCGTATGTGTTTGTGAAGTAAAATGTGGTTTATAAAAATTTCATATGAGGTCATCATTATGATATTGTGTATGATGTGTCATTATATTCATTCTCAAATTAATGAAAACGTTCCTTGCGGAAAGAAGGCTGTGTTGTAATTGTCTGATGAATAAACCGCTCAGCTAAAATTACACTTATCAAGTAGTTAGCCGCCATTGGCTTATATGAACCTCTTAGCTATAATACAACGACTCCACTGAACCAGTGACATCTAGCCACTAGAGGAAATGAGACTGACGAATTAAATTCTTCCCAATTGTCGCTAGAGTGGGCTGTTCCTAGGCATAACAGCACTGTCGGCCTCTCTAGCCACTGGCTTATCAGGACTACTGAAAGCAAGATAACACTCTCATATTTGACATTGTTGATAAAGTTATAGAGATTACAAATGAAGCTTGAGGTACTTATCGATTAAGGGGAGGACACTCTTTATATTTTGTATGTTTTTAGAGATAAAATATTTTCTGATTCAGAACTGCTTAGACTTCATACTTGACTGGGATAAGGTCGGGCATGCTTGACTAGGTCCAGGTTTTAACATGGAAAGGTTATAATCCTGAACAACTGGAAAAAGGGGGATTTTCGCATCTACAAGTAAATAATAAATATACTTTCATTGACCCTGAAACTGGTGCACATACGCAAAACATTGAAAGGATGCGGGGTTGTGCTAGATGGTATACGTAACATAAGGTAAAAAGAAGTATTACCCAGCACCACTTGGAGAGCTACCTAGCAGAGTTCATGTGGCAGACGACTGCTGTGGACTACTCTGTGATATCGTACATTTCTGGGCTATTGTTAATTTATAATAGCATTTTGTCATTTATAAATTCTAGAAATTTTATTTTAAATAATAAAGTGACTTTCTTTTTATTATGGCTTAGTAATTGTCTTGAAATGAGTTTACCTACCGTTAACCAATAAATCGTAACCAAAGACGGAAATGTAAGTCACGCTTGACTGCGTAAGCTAAGGAGATATCCCATGGGTTGGAATGAAACATTTATGGGGCAAAATATTGCCTTGCCTCTTTCTCCTTTTAGGTTTACTGTAAATACTCGCAACATTGATTAATCAATTTTTAAACTTTGGTCCCTTCAGGTTTTATATAACGATATTCTTCATAGTACATTTCACTTTGATTTTTATATACATCTGTTAAAAAAAATTGCCTATAGCCTACTTATTGTGGCCCTGTAAATACGTGTAGTGCATGATATTGTTCAGGACATATAAAAAAATAAATTCTCCCTCTAATTTGTATATATATATATATATATATATATATATATATATATATATATATATATATATATATATATATATAAAAGAAACAAAATAAGCTGCCCTCCTTCTGTGGGTACCTGTATCGTCAGCCATAATAATGTTTTTGTTTTATTTTAATTTTATTTAAATTGTATACGAAAAGTTGGAATAATTTGAATATTGCAAATTAGGGGCGTATCTCAGGTGAGAGTACAGCTTATTATTTTTATCTTTATTTTTTATATAAATGATGATGGATAATTCGTATTGATGATTTTAGAACAAGTGTGGATAAATTCTTCAGATCAACGTTTGTTAGCCCTTGTTCTAGTAGTATATTCGCCGTTTTTTGATGGTATATATATATATATATATATATATATATATATATATATATATATATCTTAACTTTTAACTTTCTTGTGGCTATTATATTAGCAGTTGATGAAAAAATCAAGTTCAAGTTCGGACCAGGAAGAGGAAAGATTAGAGGGGATGACATTTAAAATCTTAAATAGTTCCGTCATAATGCGTCACTACTGTAAAATGTGGCACGACCAATCTTAGTAATAAAATTAGTTCCTATTAACGTTATTTTTTTAATTTAAGTTATTTTAATTGTTTTACTTATGCACTTGGAATTTTCACACATTACCTGACGTAATATCAGACAAGGTCTCATTTGTATTTTAAATGTATTATACTATTACCATAGGAATGGAATAGAAATGGAAATATAATATTTCGTTATTTTAGTTGTTGAAAATTGTTTAGTTTACGCAGCCACTGCGTTAATTTACAAGCAATTCTAGTAAACAGCTCTAATAGTTCCTGATGTGATTCGTAGTTTACAACCTAACTTTATTTTAAAATGAGAAGAAAACTGTCAGAGGTTTTTGTTGTTACATTGTTCACATTCTCGTAAAGTAAATTAAACACTTTACGAGCCATCTAAGAACTAGGTGGGGCTCAGGTTAGCCACGCGAGTTAAAGCGTTGTCCTTAATCTCACATGGTAAACCTAGAGTGGCGAGTTCGATTCCCGCCTGGGCAAAGGAATTTATTTAGTGACGGAATTCACTAATTAAGATCCTTAGTCCCACCCCGGCTAGAAAAGAGTGGTAACCTGCAGATAATCTGTCCTAATTAGACTTAGTTGGAAAAAGTGGACGTTAATTAACTTTTTTTCTTTTTTTTAAAAAAAACTATAATTTGCTGTATGATCAAATTCTGAAACATTCCATCACATATTGCTCACAATGTGTAAGCTAAAATAATGAAAATTTCTATTAGTTTTTAAATTACCTGGTATTGTGATAATGTCCTAAATTTATAAACTCCTTTGAAGTTTAAAAGTGTTAAACAAAGAATAACTAATTTTATAGATAATTAATGTTTTCGTTTAATTATAAAAATGTACGTGCAATTCTAATCATTACAATTAATTTCTGATTACAACTTTTCTTATTTTATATTTATTTATTAAAGTCCACTTTTTGCAACTAAGGCTAATTGCGACGAATTATCTGCAGGTTACCACTCTTTTCTAGCCAGGGTGGGAGTAAGGAGTTTATTTAATGAATTCCGTCACTAAATAAATTCCTTTGCCCAGGCAGGAATCGAACTTTTCTTATTATTCTTATCCAATATTATCATGCAATTGAAGTTTTTGGAAAGTAGATACTCTTTGCTGATAGTCCTAATGAAAGCAATGACTCAATAATGTTAATGATTGTCATTACCTTCATTCATTCATTATTAAATAGTAGGCAGCTGAAATGGAGCTCTAGCTGGGCTCCTCTGATTAACCTGCCCTGTTTAACCAAGGCTGAACTGATAGTAGTGATGCCATGACAACACATATGTCTGATTTTCGTGCTTGAACAGGCGTGTAATGATCATGCTATCCCCGTTTATGCTCTTGTATTCCATCATCCTGCTCTTGCCTAAGCTTGATTGTTTCGATAAACCCAAAAGGGATCTGTAGCATGTGTAGCTTCTTTCATGAAAAAAAAAGTCCGTCCCTCAGGGGCTGCGTAAACTATACAGATTTCCCAGGTGAGAAAAATCTTCAAACGAGAGCCAAACAGTTACGGAAACGGTCGCACTAGCTTTTGGCGGGAAACTCACTCCTCCGTTATCGGCCCACTTTTAATAAAAATGCAAATATCTCGCTTAATATACAAGATAGAGAATAAATGTATGGGACAATATTTATAGTAAATTTAATTTTAAATAAGATTGGTTCTATACAATGTTTTGATCCGACGCATGGTACCGGAGATATTCGAAAAGTCTCCCACTAACCCCCCCCCCCTCCCCCTCCCACTGGCCCGATTTCAGCCATTAACGAACTTGATCAGACTTCTTGCATAAACGTTTAAATTTCGAGTATGGTAACGATCAAACAAAAATAGGGCGTTAATAGACACACACACACACACACACTCACACACACACACACACACACACACACACACACACACATATATATATAATTTTGAACGGATCTCATTTTCGTCATCTCCTGGGTAGGATCGATGGACATTTGAAGAAATTGAAGAAGAAAAAGAATGAAGAAGACAAGGGATATCTGCTAATAAAACCCTTTGTCTTAGAAAAGTGTCTTGAACTTCTTCAACCCATCATCATCATTCCAGGATTTAATCCAGAAATTTAGAGTTTTACATAGTTAAATTTAATGCTATCTCAATTTTGTTTGTTTGTTTATTACTATTTACGTCTACTTTATGCTACTATGGCTAATCGAGACGGTTATCTACAGGTAACCACCCTTTCCTAACCAGAAGCGTATTTCAATTTTATTTCGCAGTATTTTGTTTTGTTTTAAATAACTCTGTAGACATTATTATTTATTTTAACATTTTAAATTTACGAATGAATGATAAATGATACTGAGCGAAATTGCCATTTAGCGGAGCTCATAATAAGTAAAAATAATTATGGAACCACTAATAATAATCCTACGTCAACTGCTTTAAGTTTACCTTCTTTGTGGAACTTCGGCTAGTTGGGACGGGTTATATACAGCTCACCACCCATTCATATTTTTTTAAATAGGGTGGTTATAGTTAGGGTGGGACTAAGGATTTTACTCAATGAAATCGTCACTAAAACAATTCCTATTGCCCAGGCGGGAATCAAACTCGACACTCTAGGCTTACATGTGAAATAGATGTGTTTTAGCGCATTTCCTTTACGGTCGTATTCATAACGCGATTTTCGAAAATTTTCTTCAAATGTCCATCGATCCTACCCAGGAAATGAAGAAAATGAGGTCCGGTCCAAATTATATATATATATATATATATATATATATATATATATATATATATATATATATATATATATACATATTTGTCTGTTAACGCTCTGGCGGTCGCAATGTCTGTTTGATCGTCACCCAATTCGATATTTAAACGTTTTATGTAAAAAAAAAAGATCCAGTTTGTTAACGGCTAAAATCGGATTAGTGGGAGGGTGGGGTTTTGAGGGGGTATTTTCGAAAATTCGAAATATCTCCGTTACCATGCGGCGGATCAAAAAACTGTATAAAACCAATCTTATTGCAAACTAAATTTACTATAAATATTGTTCTATACATTTATTCTCTATCTTGAATAGTAACTGAGATATTTGCATTCTTATTAAATGTGGGCCGATAACGGACGAGTGAGTTTCCCGCCAAAAAGTATGTAGAGTTATCTATTGTATAACTTACGTGGGAAATCTGCTTAGTTTACGCAGCCCCTGCGTGACGGACTTTTTTAACTCACATGGCTAACCCGAGTACCCAAAAATAAATAAATCTCTGCCTTAATGAACTATAACATATGGAACGAGATGCAATTATCATTATTTTGTTGTCGATTTGATTAGTATATGGAATGAAATTATAGGTTCCACCTGAATGGGCGGCCTTAACACGATCTGAAAATTTGGAGATGGATTATTAGGTTTAGAAATTAGGCTAACTCACCATTCACCTACCCTTGAGAACTTTCGACACAGCCTGTCAATCATATTGCTGTTTAATTTGACCTAGAATATGCTTATTGACAGCCACAAATGTTATCAGGAACCCCACTCTGGCGTGGTTTGGACGTTTATTATCTAGCAATATTATATATATAAGGGAAAAGTAAACGTTGAGTTCGTCTGGCATTGAAATTCATCATTAAATAGAGTTATGGGGAAAACACCAATGGATATTGTTTTCATTTACCCGATAAGTTATTAATATATTCATTGAAACTTGTTGCGAATAGAGACAAATGAAAAAGATTGACCTATATTCTTCTAAAATCGAATAAATAAAAAAAATTCCTTGAAACATTATGGTGTGAATTGTGTCCTCCAACGTGGTAAGTTAGAGTCAGGGAGTATATATATATATATATATATATATATATATATATATATATATATATATATATTGCTGTTTATTTGTTTTGTTTTTTAAATTCATGAATAGAGCCCTAGCTTACTCGTGCACATACTAACAAATCGTGGGCACTAACAAATAATTTTAAAGACTCTAACTTGATAAATGTATGTATTTCTAGATATTAATGGCAATCATTATTCCTAGAAGTTAGCTTCAATTATGTTTTTGTAGGAAATAAATAATTCTATGCACGCGTATACACACACTCATTGCTAACGATGACTTCTTAAGTTGTATGATAATTTGTCTATACATTTTCTAAAACAAAATACATCAGTTCGATAGTTCATGTTATTTATTCGGATCATTTTCCCAAAGCGTTCCCGGCTTTGGTTTTTCCCTTATCGAGGTCTTCCTATTGGCCTATGAGTGGGAACACCTTGATAAGAAAGAATGAAGAAATCAAAGTAATTTTTAATCCTTTTAAATAATGGATTAAAAATTACTTTGATTTACATATTAATTACTTTGAAAACACAAAAAAAAAAAAAAAAAGTGGTGAATATGCTAATAAAGAACTATTCTTTACAATTCACACACACACACACACACACACACACACACACACACACACACACACACACACACTCACACACACACACACACACACACACTCACTCATCATCTGAGCTATCAAAAAGAGGAGACCGTGGAAAGAAGTGTACCAGTCAGTCTCCTGTAAAAAAAGATGTTATATTATCCAGCAGAAGAAGGAGTTGGCCCCTGACAATAATGACCTAATGAGCAGGAAGAGAACTTGCGAAGGTTAAGCATCCGTAATAGGAGAAGCCTGTCTGATAATCGCCAGGAATCGCCTAAGATGGCGTTTGCATAAACCATCAACTTTAGCACCGTGTAAGTATGTAAATGTATGTCTATTAATCTTAATGTACTATTTTCTCCACTTTCGCAAAGCCCTTTGCTTTACTGCATCTGAGGGATTCAACACTGATAACAGGTCTCCATTATAGTTTATTCTGGTGACAATATGTCGACCTTTTTTTGCATTATCATGTCAAATAAAAATTGCGTATGAAAAAAATACAATAACGTACAATGTAATATGTACATATAGAAGAAGAAAATTTTTACTATGGACCAATACAAAAGTATTATACACAAAGTGTAATTATAAGATTTGGTACAAAATTAAGAGATTTTTGTACAATCTTGGACGTAGTCGTCCTTCAGTCATTGTACCTAAATTATAATGAGTGGCTCCACTTGACATCGGAAGGCTGCCATGATAATTCCTCACAAGTTGTTGAATGTGAACTGAAATAGGAGCAACCTCCAATTCCCTGTGGATTTGGCTGTTCCTAACAAACCAGGGAGCATTTGCCGCTATCCGAAGTTGTACATATATTTATATGACAATAGTCCAAACTCTTCTTCACTGAGTTTGCCTAGCTACTTAGACTTGAAATTATTCTACATTATAATCAGCTAGATGATTTATGCCCAGTGTATTCTTGTACCATATCTATCTTCGTCTCCAAATCCGCACTTAGTGACTTTTATGCCTCATATCAAGATTTTTTTTAAAAACCTATATAGTATGAGGAGCTCAGGTTGGCCTTGTGGGTTAAAGCGTTGTCCTTAATTTCACATGGGAAACCTAGAATGGCGAGTTATATTCCCACCGGGGCTACAGGAATTTATTTAGTGACGGGCCCATCAAATAAAATCCTTAGTCCCACCCTGGCTAGAAAAGGGTGGAAACCTGTAGATAACCCGTATCAATTAGCCATAATAGCAAAAAGCGGACGTTAATAAATAATAATAACAATAATATATAGTATGAGTTTATGTCGTCAAAATGTATTAAATCATATTATAAAATTCAGCGTTTTTTAACAGATTTTAGAAAAGTCATCTTCCTCTCCAGCCTAATAAACCCGATACTACAGAGGTTCGATATTTGTAACTTATAAACACCAAGTTAATATTATCAAGGCTTATTAAATATTTAAGTATTATAATCGAGGGCTTCGGATAGTGACTGTATCTTCATGATTCTTGCCAAAATTTGGCTAGACATACTTCTAGTTTTCTCTGAGACTTAGGAGTTTTGTTCCTCTTGAGGTATTTGTCTGTCCTGGTGCTGTGGGCAGTGGGTCCACCAGCAATCTTCGGGTGCATTCCGTCGTCGTCCTTATGATTTCGTCTTCTTTATTTACAGGCTTCTTTCTATGTAGAATAACGGGGTCCCAAAATATGGCATCTTCTCCCCATGATATATATATATATATTTGATACAGAAAAGTTTTTCAAGTCCCTTTGACATTTTCGACTCAAATGAATTTAGTCGATGAGGCTTTAAAACAGATTTTAGATTGTCCACAGACAATTTGTTACATTGCTCTTTTTTTTAAAATCAGTTCTTATTAAAACACCCAACTTATTCAGAAGTGTACGCACATATTTTATTTTTGTGCAATGCACTAGAGCTACACCAGATTTATAAACTGGTTTGCGGGTGGATATAATTGCGCTGAGAAGTGCAACGATCATGAAATGTCCTACAGAAGCATGAATGATCGAACAACGTCTAACTTGCTTAACGTCTCATTAACTTTAGGTGTAGCCTTTTCAGGTTCGCAAAACATTGAGATGGGGTATTCTATAGAGAAAGTATAATCCCAGGAAAAAAATACTTAACTCATCACTTGTTGAATTATCCGCCGAAATAAGATATGACCAGTATAGGCCATTTTCGAAATTATTGACTTATTGTGGTGCCAAGATTAACCAACTCCACTGTGATTAATCGCAGGTGAAAGATTTTAATCAGAATCAAGTAAAGACTAGTGAAATTACCCCAGAAATATATCCCAAGGTGCAATAAAATCAAAGTATTAGCCAACATGTATTTCGTCTTCATTTTTTTACAGGCTTCTTTTTAGGTGAAATGATGGGGTTCCAAAGTATGCCGACTTCTCTGCTGATGTTGTTTAGACGTTTCACTATATCTAATGTTTCTTATAAGATTCTTTTCTGGTATCGATCTACTTTTTCCAGCACTTTGAGTTCATCAAATTTGATGTGATGGTTAGTTCGCCATAAATCTTCTGACCCGAAGACCTCGATTGTAATATTGAAAAGACCGTGAAGGTCTACGAGAATATTTATATTTTCCAAATACTGAGTGAATCTATTTTTTCAAAAAGTGAAAGCGGCCGTATTTCCCTCCAGCCTTCTGCTTCACTTCGTGGTAACAAACTCATGTTTATTTCAGAGACCTGTAGCTGTTGGATTTATAACTGAATTATATTATTAAATTTATATTATAAATTTAAAATAATATGGCTTTAGTATGGTATTTCACCTAAATAATGACAATGGCTAAGTTTCTCTTGGCTCCATCCTCGAAACATTTAGCTTAACATAGACGGGGAGGGGGGTTTGCTTTTCCCATGTAAATTGGATTATATAAATAAAGCTTTATTTTTTTAGAGCTATAAATGATGAGTTTATATTTTCAACATTTGGTAAATTGTATTTAAAAATCGAAATTCCATGTATCACGAGGAAGGAAAGACTCAGTTTTGCATCTATATTTTATTTTATTTATTAACTTCCAATTTGTGCTACTGCAACTAATTGGGACGGTTTTTCTAGTCAGAGTATGACTAAAAAAATATCTTTTGCTCAGTTCGGAACCTGCCTACCCACATGGCTAACCTGAGTCTCATCATATATTTTATTTTTTACATTCCATTCACTTTATTAAAAACTGTTCTATAAGTTTCGCGCCATCACTAACGTTTCTTCAGAAACGCATCTTAACACAATGAAAAAAACAAAGATCCTTCTTCATGACCGGCTTTGTTGAGACTGACATAAAATAATATGTGAAAATATTTTACTAAAATATGAGAACGGCCATTTTCTCTTCACCTATGGTGCCGTCGCCTGCCAATAACTACCTCTCTAGTGTGAACTTGATAATTGTATACTGTAATGGTTATGAAATTAAGATATTTCATTTTAAGTTTTTTTTTATCTTCATCCCAAAATATTTTTACATATTTGTATTCCGATTTTTCAATTTTCAATTTTTTTAGATTTAAATGATATAGAATTTAAAATTTAACCTCTTCATTATTTCGTTTTCTGATTTTCGATCTGCAGCTATTTTTGTAAATTATCTTTATCTTTACTTTGAATTCAAAAAAAAATATTTCTAAAAATTATGCTGCCTCATATTATCCGTAGTATCATATAGGTAGGCTCATTGATTTCAAATTAAGTTATATCTATCAACTCATAGAAAGTTTCTATTTAAAATAGTTTACAAGAGTTGAATATGGTACTTACTAGGAGATAATTTTCTTACGTGGTGAAATGAATACACCTTTGAAGGCATAATTCATTTCTGACCGGGAGAAGCGCACTTCGAAAGACTAATTATATTGAAATTGTAAGTATACATTTGGAAAAATTAAGGGTAAAACTATTAATATATACAAATATTGAAATAGATCTGCAAAGCACAAATGACTAGGGAACAAATGGTCGTTATCTGTTTTTTTTTTTTCAAAAAAAGTTCTGTGATAAAAGGAGAGCTAAAAAAAAAGTACGCCTCTTTGAAAAGCCCTATGCAATCCTTGAATTCATTCATTACCTTGAATAGAAAGAGAGATAAAACCGAATCTCTCTCGTTCATTTCAAGGCGAGGGACCAGCATTCACTCTGAATGGATTTATGAACATCGAGCCGGGTTCCCTCTTTCTGATATTTTTTTTTTCTTCTTCAGAATTATACTTCCCTCATTTCATACACCTTCCTGGAAGTTAATTATGACGAGTGTGCCATCTGTTTAGAAAAAAGGACCTGATTATATATTTGATAGAGAAAAGTTTTTCAAGTCCCTCTGGCATTTCAGGCTCAAATGAATTTAAGTTTTGAAGGCTGTAAAACAGATTTAAGATTGTTCAAATGCAATTTCTTACTGTCGTCATTGTTTTAGACGAGAGATGATTAAAAGGTCGACTTTTCTGGTTCACGAAAAAATGAGATGAGGTGTTCTAGACAGAAAGTATAATCCCGAGAAATTGCTTAACTCAAAACTTGTCTATTATCAGAAAAATGCGTGGAGCTGAGGCCCAGATTTAGAATAGTACTCTTCAGTAGAATAACAGGTTGTTATTGATGTATTCCTTTTTCAACTCTTCTCTCTTGTAAATTTCGTATTGCATATCGTAATATCATGAGTTGGGGAAAATCTTATAAAGGATGAAATAATTATTTATTTCGGTTTTATATGACCTTTAAATCATTTTTATTCGGGCTAGGCCTTTTTAAGAACGCACTGATCAATCGTAAATCTTTGAATGGAGAAAATGGTCGGAAATGCTATCTAGCCCATCGTAAAATATATGTTCACATCTATATAGCATACTCTCTAGGCGTCTGGAAAGTAATATGCATTTTCTCAGAACATGTCATTACGAATTAAGTTTTTTGCTAACTTGATCAATTTACTCTCTCTTTATCTAGCTTTTGTACAAATGTTTCACATAATGTAACGTACTTATTGCGAATTCAAGGAAGAAATCTCTGCTACGTAACAAGTATTATTGATGAAATATTGGAGTTGATAACCAGGAGCTAATACCTGCTCGTTTAATTGTAAAAAGTAGTTAGGAATAAGGTCTTAAAGCTATTGAGTGATTAGCAACAGCCCACAGTGGTTTGCATACGCCAAGAAAACTTTCCTGAAACGAATTTCGAAATAGATATTACAATGCTTATTCATTCGATTGGTGACGTTGTCCACCAATACAGTCTCACTACATTTTCACATGATTAAACCATTGTTTATTCATATAGAGAAGACAACCTTTTAAAACACAAAAGCCGTCTTTTGTTGGACTTGAATGGCAAAAAGAAAAAAAAAATCCTTTTAATATATTAACTATCTATAAATATCCTTAGGCTAAGGGGATGAACTAGAATAAAATAGTGTCTTTTAACCTGCTGATAAAAGTTCAGCAGGACATTTATTTCAAATTACAAATAATTTATTGTATTACTAATTAGAGCCATTTTTAATGCTTAAATAAATGTCCACAAATAAAAATAATGCTGCAATTCTACAAGCTATGTACTATCTACATATTTAGGTACACCAAATTTTAAATTATGACATTCTATATGCTTTAAAATAATTTAGTACAAATGGCTTACACATGACTAGAAATATACAAACATTGTACACATATATATGTTTATGTATTTATTTTCAAGCAAGCAATATGTAATATCTAAATTACTTCCACATGGAACAAAATATTTTACCTCTAGTGACATAAAATTGTATTCACACTATAATGATCTTAAAGCACCATAAAAGCGCAATAATTCTGTTTATTGAAAAAAGAAATAATTCATTTTATTATACCGTGTTTATCTGTGATCGTTTATATAAAATCTGATGTGTTTTAATTTCCAATTAGTTGTTTTTTTTTGTACATATCATTATCATTTTTTAAATGTATTGTCATTAAAATTATTTAGCTTAAGTTGCTAGAGTACTTGAATTATCGGAAGAGTACAACTGATCACAGCTTCAATAACTAATTTTATCTTGTATTTATTAATAATTTGACTTGAGTAATATAAAAAATGCAGCAAGAGATTAATTGCTTATTTACAATAATTTCTGATAGTATCATAAAATTCAGCTGTACTCTCCCATAACTGAAATTTACAAACCTTTGAGCGTTGAAGTTTATCATTATTAATGCTATTGTAAATCCATGAAACTATTTTTTAAAAGTGAGTTGTGTTAAAGAAAGCATACTTGCAAAAAATGGAACTAATGTCTTGATATTAGAATCAAAAAAGATATTAGACGCGTTTCCATTAAACGCAGCCTTAGATTAGATACACAATGTTTTTGACGAGTTCTGTTTTATAATTTTATTTTACTAATCTGACATTTACTCACTAACAACATCTATACAGAGGACATGACACAATTACTATTTTACTATATATTTATGTCCACATATATATTTATATATATATATAAAGAAGGAAGCACATTGAAGTGCTACTGTATTTTGAGTCTCACTAATGTCTTTCTCATTAATATGTTTAAAACACATCTCATTTCTTCAATGAATCTTTTTAATAAGTGATTCTCTAAAGTCAGTACACAACCTAATTAGAGTGGGTATTGTCATTTTTCGAGTATTTATACTCATAGAATCTAAATACATGTAGAATTATCATAGCATTTACATTTAATTAACTTCACATAAATGTACAGCAATAATTAACGGATAATACAACTCCCTAAAGCACAAACAGTTTTAAAATAAATACATTGCATCTAATATAGTAATATCACAAATGAAGGGGACTTTATCAATACTCTTACAGCATATATACACATTTATTTCTTTTTGTTTTTTTTAAATATATCCACACTTTAATATTTTACAATAATTAACATTTATATAAATTATTTCTAAAATTGATTAAGATGATCTCAGACTGAGTTCATATTAGAATTAATAAAGCTACCAAAGCATTTAACTGTTACAGTTCACAATGGTTTAAAGCTTAAAATAAGAACCATATATAAAATACAATATCATCATAATGTATATCATCATTATAAAAAAGACTAGATACATCTAAACTAATATTCATGAGTATTTTAATCTTCTCATTGTTAAAAATATAAATGTAGAAATAATTTTTTTAATTTAAATTTGTATTGAAGAAGCAAATACATGTTTTTACCAATACTTGATTGAATCAAAAATATAAAGCAGATTTTGTAGAAAAGAAAAGTCAGTCGTTCATTGACCGAGTCTTATTTACAATGCATTGTACAGCGACAATAAAAAAATTGTATAATTGGCAAATCGACATATCCAAGAAGAAGTAGAAGACTATCTGTTATTAGCTATAGCTAAATATAAATATTTATAATTTTTTTATTTTGTGAAAAAATATGTTTAATAGATTGGGCTTCAGAGAAGAGCCAAGAACACTCTGGTTAGGGCTCAGTTAACCACGTGTCCTGAGCAAGTCCCACTTGTCCAATAAAACCCACTATCTTCTTCGTTTAACAATATAAAACATTAGCTTCTGTATATACAAACATTACAATGCTCTTAACTTTGCAATAAATATAAATAGTTCGTATTGTCATTTAATTTTTGTCATTGATCATAATTAAACTTAACCTATTTTAACGAATTAGCATTGAAGCACTATTCATTTAGTTCTAACGGATTACAGTTATATCTACATGGAAGGGACTGCAGTAAGGTACCCTGTACACAAAATATCCTATAAGGCTTTAAACAAATAACAATGTATTTTTATAAAAAAAATGTTCAAATGATGAACGATAAAGTAGCAATGGGAGAACCTCTGCTCACTTTGGGTTATGACCCTTTGTGCGGTTTTTTGCACAGTATGCAAAATGGACTTTGGGGTTACACTAAATAAGTACGACTTTTGGGAATTGGTATTGTCTTTTGGATTCAGAGACCTAATGGAATGCCATGAGTACTCTGGTTCAATTTGATTCTGATTGTCATAGGCCTTTCTAAGTCATATGAAAATCTCCTTTCAAGAGTCTGGTAAAGGTTTTCTTGAACTGATGGTTCGCTAATGCATAGCAAAATGGATTCATTGGACTGTTAGCGTAACATAGAAAGTAAGAAAAGAGGAAAAGATGTTCATTAGTGCAAGGTGGATTTGAACAGAACCCTTCGACCAGAGCTAAAACGTGATATGGTGTCCAACAAGCCACAAAGGCTCCAAGTATAAATGATATTGTTCGAAATGCTTTCCTTGCCCTATTTTCAGATTTGGACTTCTGTCGGCCGAGTTGACCACTTCGTCCCTTTGCTTTCAAGTGTTTACCTATAGTTTTTACGAAATCTCTACGAGAACCTTCCTTTCTCTCAGACCCTCGAGCTGATCTTGCTGATTTAGTTGATGCATTTCTTGGATCTGGAGTAGAAGGTGCAGACATTACCGCTTGAACTGTTGCAAGAGAGTTGGAGGTCGTCGAATACAACGTTGCTGGAGTTCCAGCCTTTTCTACAACTTCTGTTTCTGCTACATTTTCAACGATTGTTGTTACTGGTTTCTCTTCAGCTGTAATAGTCACTTCTGTTTGAACCTTGGTAACTGTTGGGGGTGGTGGAGTTACGGTTTTAGGAGGTGTTGCTTGTTGGGCTGCTGCACGAATGAGAGCAGCTTGAAGAAGTGAAGTATTACTTATGGTGATTGAATTGTGCATTGGTGATGGGGGAGCAGTTGATGCTGTTGCAGGGAAGCTCATAGTTGATGGAGGACTTTCAAAGTTTGGAGACGGTACAATAACTGAACTTTCGTCCATGTACCTCAGATCTGAATTATCCATGCCGGTGAGAATGTCGTAAGTGTTTTTCGTCATGACTAGGCTCCGAGGCCTACCTGAGGAACTTAGGGGAGAATTGCTAGAATTTGGTGTGCTAGATTGGAACATAGTTGGAGGAGGAATGATGCTGGGAGGGGATTGAATACTGGACAAAGGGGGAGAAGATATTTCCGAAAGAGACCTATCACTCTTCTGCAGCTCACCCTTGGTGGAAATGGGAGTAACCGTTTTGCCTGATTGTCCTCCTGGAGTGTCGGTTCCTTTTTGTGGGCTACTTAGTTTTGCAGAAGGACTTTCATTATGACTTTGCTCAGAAATCTGTGACAAAGGTTTTTCTGGCGAATCCTTTGTCTTGAGTTCAGGTACTTTTATTGGGATAACACCATTTACTTTGCTTGGTGCAAATACAGTAAGTGCTCCAGATTGTGCCACCATTCCAGCGAGCGACGGTTTCTTTTTGTTCCATGTTGGGATTCGATCAACAGCAGTACAGGTTGTACTGTCGTCGTCCGAGTCAAATGCTGGACTGCTTGACCTTTCAGACTTATCGCCTTCTCCTGATGAGGGTTTTTTCTTTTCGTTAGGAGTCTGCCCATCCGTTGAAGTACCTGTTTTACTAGAGTTTTTGTGGCTGGAAATCGACTCGGCTCCGCTGTGGGTTGAAGCTACAGTTAATCCAGTGCAAGGCGTGCTTGTAGACTTTGGTTTGTCTTGGCTGAGTAATGTACTTTGAGTTTTGGAAATACCTATGCCAGCAGCCCTACCTGCCATTCCTGAAACTGCACCTGCACTCAGTGCAACCATCGATTGCATTTTCCTTTGTTTCGCTTCACTCTTCTTTTGCATGTCGTAGGCCACTTTGTAAATACCTCCATAAAGGATGAAGAGGACAACAAGTGTCGTCCAATAGTAGCCAATAATAAGGGCAGTATTAAACACAGGGTCCTTTAGGAACTGAACGGCGCATTGACCGGGCAAGAGGTCTCTATAACCGACAAAGTGTTCCCATCCAAAAATGCTGATAAAGAACAATAGAGCTGGAATAATCCAGGTAATAGTAACCATCCATATAACGCGATTTTTAGTCCTCCAGCCACGATATTTGGCGGCAATTTTAACAGAACAGAATCTGTCAATGGTTATAAGAAGTACCGTGTACTGCGATACAAGACAGACAGTGTAGTCCACAGAGAGCCAGAGGTCACACAGGATGGGCCCAAGGTTCCAGTAGCCCATCAGAACGTAAACCATGAAGAATGGCATCGAAACGGTTCCTGAAAAAAAAAGATACATCTTTCAGATCAAAAATTTACATTGTTTTATTACTGTTTTACTATTATATCCTATACTACATCCAACATTTTCTAATAACCTATCTTTCATGTATAAAAATGTATAAATTTTCAGTATTTATTTAAAATTTTCAAGATTCTGAAATTGCAAGAGAAAGAGCAATAATTCATAATTGCTGGTTTTAAATGATATAGAAGATAGGTTGATATCGGCTAATGATGTACTCAGTCTGTCAATAGATGAGTGTATTGTGGTTTTAAGTGATGTAGAGGATAGTTTCGTATCGACCAAAGAAGTATTCAATCAGTCAAAAGATGAGTGTATTGTGGTTTTAAGTGATGTAGAGGATAGTTTCGTATCGACCAAAGAAGTATTCAATCAGTCAAAAGATGAGTGTATTGTGGTTTTAAGTGATGTAGAGGATAGTTTCGTATCGACCAAAGAAGTATTCAATCAGTCAAAAGATGAGTGTATTGTGGTTTTAAGTGATGTAGAGGATAGTTGGTTATCGTCTATGGATTTACTCAATCTGTCAAAGAGTGTTTTTTGGTTTTAAATGATGTAGAGGACATCTCTGGAATATGCTGGATAGTAGAGGAACCAATTGATAAGGATCAATAAAAAGGCCTTGTCCTCTACTGTTTTTTAATATTATGCGGAGTGCACTTTCGTCGCTCCATCGTCAGTGCCTGCTGACAAACAAAACCTTGAGTCAATTTAACAATCATAGCATGGCCAAAAATAAAATAAAAAACAGTCACAAAAACAAACAACAAAAATAAAGGATAAAAACAATAGAAACTAGTCATCTAATAAAAATTAAAGAATTATCAACGATGAGCGTATGTTAAAATCTTAAATAAAATTAAAAAAAAAACTAAAAAACAATACAAATTACAGATAGGAAAACATCACAGTGGGTGGGAAACACTGAAAAGCACGCCAGAGGAACTGTAAAGGACATCTAAGAAATAAAAAATGAAACACCCCATACTAATAATAGAGAGGAGATGTAGGAGGTACCTGATTATAATTGTGTAGTCTGGACCACGACCGCCTGGCGACTGAACCTCTGTCCCCGTAGAGACGACAAGGCCCCGTCACTAGCATGTCGAAGGCTAGCCGCCTCTTCCTTTTTATTAATATTAGCATCTCCCTTCGCGATTCTGCCCAGCCTTATTTGCAGCCCCTCACCCGTATTTAATCTTTTCCCTTTTTTGTCCTCGTACAGCAATTGATATTTTATGGTGGACATGTCATGGCCCTCTTTCTTGGCGTGTGCGGAAAACTCAGTGTCACGTGTGATGTGCTCCTTAAGACGCGTCCTTATCTTTCTACCACTCTGCCCCACATAAGAGGCATCACATCCCGTGCACGAGATCCGATACACGCCAGATCTAGGATCCAGGGGGTCCATATAGTCCTTAACAAGGGGCAAACAATTTTTCAAGGACCGCTTGCTCCTGTAGGCAGTAGCCATTACAATTTTCTTCGACCTGGAACCTAACTTCTCAGAAACAGGGCCCAAGTACGGGATGAAGACAGGGCACGACTTATATTTCTTCATCCGTGACATCCTCCAGCTCCTTGGCTAACTTCCTCTTCAATCGGTGTTGGATAAGCCTGTCCAACAACTGTTCCTCGTACCCGATTGCTTTCGCAATATGCTTAATGCAGACCACTTCCTTGGAGTAATTTTCTTACGCTAGTGGGATCCACTTGATACAACAATCCCGCCATCTTGTATCTTGGATGATCTACATAATATTAAAAAACAGTAGAGGTCAAGGCCTTTTTATTGATCCTTATGTACAGGACAGTTGGTTAAGGCCTATGGATGTACTCAATCTGTCAAAGGATGAGTGTATTGTGGTTTTAAATAATGTAGAAGGAGTAAATGAAATCATTTAATCAAGATTTATTCAACAGACTTTTTTAAATTTCTAAATTGTATTTCAAGAGGTTTATTGCAGCTATTGATACCTATGAGCATATCTGTGGCAGCAAGTGAGGCAATGAAGTAATTGCTTGGTTGCCGGATAGTCCGATCTACGATGAACGCCATGAGTACTAGAATATTTCCACCGACAGTAAGTACGATGCATATCCCTATCGTGATAGCTATGAGAATCGCCTGCCAGGGCTCCAGCGGAGGAAGGACTCTCTCAGAACTGCTAGTGATGTTCGAGAAGAGGTCACTAGTGTTGTCCGCCAGCAGTGACAAGTTTGTCGGCTCCACGTCGTACTCTGCACCGACCGTTCCGCTCCAGTCTGCGTACCTTTAAACACAAATTATACATAAATGAAGCGACGTTTTGTTCCAATAGAAATGATAAGTAAAATGTTTGAATTCATAAAAATAATAAGTTCATTGCGCAGATTTCTTCCATAAACTAAGCAGATTTCTCACGCTGGATAACACACTACTGAACTTCAGCATATATATATATATATATATATATATATATATATATATATATATATATATCTATATATATAAGTACACAGTATATATGTTATTTCTTTCGAAAAAAACATCGGACGTGTAAGTACAGGGATTTACTAAAAAGTGAAAACAAGAACTTACGAATTAATCGTTCAATATTAGATTCCTTAAATAAATGTATAGAGCAACATTTATAGTGAATCAATGCTTTAACAAGACAACTTATATAACATTTTTCGAACCAACCCATAATGATGGACATATTATGAAATTTCGAGTTCCCCCCTCTAAACCTCCTACTGTTCCTGGTCCGATGTCAACCATAAACTAACATTAAATATTGAGTTAAATACTGAGTATGGTATAGAGCAAATTAACGTTTTCGAGACAATAAATAAAATCTTATTTGATGACGTCATCACACAACGCACTGTCTTTCGCCTTTCAAAGACCTGTTGAAAAGAATATTTGTTATTTAAGATTGGAATAAAACGTTTCATGATGTTCCGGCTTATCGTTAAAGTTCGATAACTAAAAGTGACGGTTTACTGGAAAATTAAAAATCTCGTTTAATATTCAAGATAGAGAAAAAGTATATAGTGCAATATTTATACACAATTTAATTTTCAAGGAGATTAGTTTTCTCCCCTTCTTAACTTCCCTATCTCCCCCTGTCCGATTTCTACCTTGAAAGAATTTGTCTTTAGTTTTACACGAAACGCTTATGTCGTGTGTGGATCGATCAAACTAAAATTGCTACCCTTAGAGCGGGTATAGACGATATATATATATATATATATATATATATATATATATATATATATATATAATATTAGTAACTATTTTTTAGAAAACAAAAAGTATTTGACCTATCATATTATGTTTATTATCTTTTTGTGAAAATAAATACATTTCATTTCATTACACCCTTCTCGAAGACTCGTTTCAGCCATTCATAATCGTTTATTAATGAAATTGTTACTTTCCATGAATTGAATGGGCTTAGGCGGGTCTGGTATATTAAGGTGCAGGTATTAATCCACTTGGAAATGTACCGTAGGTTCGAATCCGTAGTTAGTAAAGGGATTTAATTTGGTGGCAGGCTCACTAAATACAACCCCATGTCCAACCCTAGATGAAAAAGGATGACAATGTTTATGTAACCCACCCCGATCTGTTAACTTGAATAATGTAGGCTTAAAAAAAAGCACATGGACGACTGGGTGGGAGGGATTTTATTTACACTAATTGTAATATACCTATAGAGACTAATTTAATTACGATTAAACATCGTCGTGCCAAATTGAATAATGTTTGCAGATTTCAAGTAACTCAAAAAGAAGTAGTAGTCAATATTAAAACGTTCAAAACTATTTACTATTTATGAAACTATACAGTTCTTTTGATTTGAAATATTTTCAGTCAACCACTAATAATCCCAGCATCAGTGTGTTTAGAAAACGATGGCAAACAGTTGTCTTCCGAACCAAATTATCTTGGAAGGATAAAGTGAACGCAATAGTTAATAATATATATGTTCATTGTGTAATGTAGTGTCTAAGATTATAATATATTTATTATCTTAATGAAGAGAAATTTATATCTTTGTTCCGAATTTCTGAGGTTTCAGTACCATCTGTGCTTGTGAGTGGCAAGTGAGTTTATTTGGGAAAAAACAAAAAGGAAATCGTTGGACGGAGGTAGGAAATATCTCAACACATGGTTCCATTGATCAGCTGTCTTTTGGCGGGAACAAGTTTTTTAATCGAGTGGCGGACGTTATCCGTAGGGACCACCTACACGATCCGGTAATAAACCATCGACTCCTCTATCGAACCCCAACACCTCCATCCTGTCCTTCCTCACGCTCCCTAGGGCTCTATCCTATTTATCACCATTCTGAGCCAGGAGTTTTTCACGGCCTCCCAAGAGGAGTTTTATTACGTTTTTAATAATTAAAGAGGGCTCAGTTTATTTGAAAGTGGAGCAGGTGTCTATTTCTTTAACTCTCTCTCGAGTTTATATATAAACTGTTTTTTTTTTTTCACACAACATTGTTATCCGCTTCATAGTAGTTCCCTAGGGCAGCTATAAACTCGTGGAGTCCTTGTTCCCACTCTTTATGGTAACAGTCTTTTTAATGTTCTCCAGAGTGTGGAAGGTATGAGGACATCAGAAAGTGCCTTGGTATGTCAGAAGTATTTTCTGAAATACTAGTAGACGATAGCCATTCAGTCAAAAACTGATTAAATTCTTAACAATTACGGGTCTAAATAAAGAAATATAAATAATAGTCCAACATATGGGCACACAAGCCAGTAAGATAAGTATTAATACATGAAATAGATTTTAAAAAGATACTGCTGTGTTTTTGGTATTTGTGCAGGATCGGCGATAGAAAAAAAATAGGAGAGGCCCATCATAGGCGAGGCTGAAGGAGGTACAAGTTGACGGGATCTCTTTGAAAAGAGGGACAATCGAAGAAAAGGAAGGAAAACGAATTTGGACCTTTGACCACCTAGGCACAAATAACCCTCGCGAGTTCGGTGCCTAATGACAATAAAAATAAATAATGTTTTCCAGAGTTCCAAATAGGCATCCTTTTAGATTGCCAATGACCAAGAACCCTTTAAATTTTTGATCACAGGTGATAAATGATATTTGAGTGCGGTCCTGAAACAAAGAGGCAAGATGAAGTGTGGCACACTTCGTCCTCTCCTCGGCCGAAGAAATGTCGAATGCTCAAATCAATTGTCAAGACCATGCTGATTTTTGTTTTTTGGCAGCAGGGGTGTGTTGCCAAAAGAATTTGTTCCATCAGGACAAACTCAACCAAGTGTTTTATAAAAGTGTCCTTGAAAGGCCCAGGAAAACAGTGATTCGTGTGAGAGCAGACAAGTGGATGCTTCATCGTGACAATGCCATGTGTCACACAGACATTGCCATCAGTAAATTGAAGATCTCAAAACGAATTGCTGTTGAATTCAGTCCTCGTGACATTTTCCTTTTCCAGAAATTGAAACATGTCCTACAAGAACATCAAAAGACTGCCCGGCCAGTTATAAGCCGCTCAGTGCACGTTTCGTGACTTTTATGAGTTATATACACCTATCTATATACGTCACCCCGAAACTATTCAAGATAGAAGGCTCAAGAAGATAGGCTATAGGAAGTTCAAAAGGCGGATTGATATTTGAAAATGAAATTTTTCATTATATACTCCTTTGATTTGTAAAAGGATAACAAAATAGTTTTGTTATTTTAAAAGGTGGTGGCTATTGGAGTTGGCTGTGTGAAGGAAACCCTTTTATTGGAGCAGATGTAGCCTTAGTGGGATTCTCTGAAAGGGTCGTTCAGTAAGGAGAATTCAATGGCCTGCTAAAAGTCACATAATCATTGACCTTTCCTTAACTGGAAGCCTTGACTTACATCTCTCCTACAGCCCTGACCTTTTTCTGTGGGCTTATCGTGACGTTTTAGCTTTTTCTTTACCTCTTCCCCCCTCAGACAATTCTTAGGAATATGGCCTTTTAATGGGCATAGTTGAGTTTTCCTTCTGGTAATGGGAGAACATAAAAAAGTTAACAGAGCGTAAGATGAGTCTTGTCGTTAAAGAAGTTTTTACGATTCCAGAAGTGGTATTCATGCTAAAGAAAATATATCTATTTTTAATCTAACAAATAATAACCGTTTATTAAAGATATCAAATAACATGTAAATTATTTGGACTTTTATCTTAAAATCCATAAACAACTTGAGTACAAAACAAAACAAGAAATTGTAGACTAAAAGGGGCTGATATCAAGTTCATCATTAACTCTCCATGAACAGACGCTCTCTCTCTCTCTCTCTCTCTCTCTCTCTCTCTCTCTCTCTCTCTCTCTCTCTCTCTCTCTTTCACACACACACACACACTCGCCAGCTTTCTCTGCCTCTTTATATCCTGGGTATTGTGTTACCAGTCGAATTCTTCAATTACTCCTTCACGTCCTTCTTTAATCAGTGATGCCATCTCACCTTAGGTCTCCCTCGTGGCTGGTTGAGTTCCAAAATCTCATTTATTGTGTGGTATAGGCAGCCGGTTGGCTTACATTTGCCACATGTTCAGCAACCCGTAACCTCTTAGCTCCCTCGTTCGTGTCTGTGGAATTCATGTCTGTGGAATTCATGTCTGTTTGTCCTGTTTTAGATATTACCTTCTCTCTTTTAGCAGATTTACCTTAAGAAAAATGAGCTATTGAGGCCTTACTAATGACGCGATTTTCGATAAATGTCTACAAATGCCCGTCGATCCTACACAGGAGATAGTTTTGTTTGATCGTTACCAAATGTGATATTTAATCGTTATAAGTAAGAAAGGTCGTGATCATTTATGGCTGAAATCGGACCAGCTGAAGGGGGGTCTTTCGAAAATTCAAAAAATATACTTTATTTTATGTCACATAGAATTGTATAAAACCAATCTTTCTTGGAAATTGAAAGATCTATAAACGTTCTTCTATACATATTTTGTCTATCTAGAATGTTAACCGAGATTTTATAATTTTCAGCTTTCAGCAAAGCCCATTCCTACTCATATCATATTAATAATAAGTTGTTTTCTCATGAACAACGTCATTCCAAGGATAAATACTAAATATTGTTTTCATTGAGTTTTTACTTAATGAATAAAAATACGCTCTTTTGACCCCCGCCCTCCCTTCTTTTAGCAGATTTCTTGAGGAAATCAGTTCTTATTAATGATCAGGTCGTACTAATGACGGGATTTTCGAAACTTTTCTTCAAATGTTCATCGATCCTACCTAGCAGATGACGAAAATGAGGTCTGTTCAAAACTGTATATATATATATATATATATATATATATATATTTATTGACTGAATCATTTCTCATTGCCATTTGTATTTATTCATGGCGGTGATAAGTGTAAGCTGGCAAATTTGCTTAGTTTACGCTGCCCATGTGTCACGGACTTTTTATCCTTTTCTGAAGTCAACATCCCGATTTGGTCTATAATGGCTCTGAGAATAACTATTCGATCGTGGTTTCAAGGTACACATCAGTGCCCATGTCTTGCGCGGATACATCTATCGTCTTCACGGAAATAAAAAGTGCCACTTTTTGTTTGCGTAATTATTGTTAGGTCGTTACCATAGTCGAAGTTAAAACGTTTCAGATTAAGTTCGTTGAGGGGTGAGTGATGGTTAAAAAAATCTTAATGTCTCCATTTTTGTGAGATCTTCCGAAAAATGGTATACTATACAAACGTATTGGAAAAAAAGAATGCACCATTATTATTGTTTTGCACATTTTCCTCTAACTGGAATATTGACCTAGTTATTTACAACTAACCCGAATAGTGACAAAGTTGTTTTCATCCTCCTGCCAAAGTGATTTTCACATAAATCAACTCTAACATCGTGAAATTCTCCGCTTAAATTTTAGTACCTGCTTATATAGGCTTTTGTAATTGAAAGAAATAGAAATTAGAATGTGAGATGAAATAATGAGCGATCCTTTCTATCACGTTGGAAATCTGTTTAGTGCTTAACTGACTTCTTAAAATGGCATTGTATTAAAAGAAAATTCACCAGAGAAGCTAGTTACGTAAGTTGGGATTCGGTAAGTGAGTTGTTTGATTATTGAAAATGAATCATTTTACTAACTTTCCCCTGTTTAATTCTTCGTAAAAAATAAATAAATAAATTTATATGAAAATGTAAGTTACTTTGTTTAAAAGTTTTATCTATTAGAATAAACCGTAGTCATGAATTGGTCAACCGCAGTGGTTTCAACATTGAAAATGAATTTCCTAACGTTAAATTAACTTAGGTTGTAATCCAGGCTTCTCTATACCAGCGGTGAGAGAAAGTGAATTTATAGTTGAATAAAGTCTAAGAAGTTATAAAAATGTAATGGTTTTTGGAATCCTCTATTAAATGTGAAGGTGATGAACGAGGTTTTGAAACATCTTCCACCGAGAAGGGGGAAAGAAATAAGACTCTGACAAGACGAAAACTTTAGGCGGAGTTCATAACTTCTGAAAAACCTTTGCCTGGAGGCGAAAGTTATATATTTTTTTTTAATTTTAAGTTGACATTTAGCCTTGAATATCTTACTTTTAGGAATTATATCATTCGTTACAACTGAATTTCCAAAACTGTGTTATTTGGCTTCCTTTGGAAATGGTTATTCGTTATCGTAACTTATCATCTATAAAGTTTTAACTTATCGTGGAAATTAAAGCTGTAGGAGTCTTAACTTAATTATGGCTGGAAACTAAAAGAAGAAAAATAACTCCATTAACGTCTGAGTTGAAACTGATGGAGCATATAACATTTAGAGAAAAAGAATCTGATACAAAAAATAAAATTGGTACAAAAAAGTCTGATACAAAAAACATTTTTTTATGTATCTCATAATGAAATAGAAAACTGTAATGTAGGCACCACGCGGATTCCTTTTTCGCCTACGGAATTAAATAACTAAAATGTTTTTGGGCACTTCTATTGAAAGTAACACACGACATTTTTGTTCCAATACAGTGGAACAAATAATGCCATTTATAGATATTTTCACGACAGACGAATGTGACTCTATACCAATTTTTTGAGTCAGTCTCTAGTACGTCCGAGTAAATTTGAAATTTTTTATTCCGTCCCCCCCCTTAAGTGGTTTTAATTTTGATTCATAGAGAGCGCGTGCTACTGGCCGGTACAATAGCCCTAAATATCGAATATTCTAATGCTAGTGGAATAAGATGTAGGCGAGATACATACATACTTAGGTACAGACTTGACGATGAAAAGAAACAGATGATTTCTTTGAAATATTAAAACCAAAAATTTTGGGGAATAGAATAATTCCTTTAAGTGAGTAAAAATGTATATATCTTTTACTTGTAAAAGGAATGTTTACATGGATTAATCATTCATGCTACATAATCTCTCTCTCTCTCTCTCTCTCTCTCTCTCTCTCTCTCTATCTATCTACCTATCTATCTATCTATCTATCTATCTATCTATCTATCTATCTATCTATCTATCTATCTATCTATCTATCTATCTATATATATATATATATATATATATATATATATATATATGCACATATTATACATGAACCGAATTCTCCTTTGTCTGTCCCGTTGGTTTAGTGTGCGATGAAAAATATAGTAAGTTTCATCCGCACACGCAGAGGTTTCTTAACTAGGTAAGTTAAATTTAAAACAATATATGTTGTCATGTCTCATAGGTTTTACGGCATAACAATGTGTAAACTTGAAGCACATAAATCTTTAGCTAGAGTCAACATTCAAATTATGCGTTCTGTGTATTTGAATAGAAACTATGTATCCGGATAAATAAATATGTATCTATCGCTATTGAAAGAATAATCTTTAATTTCAATTAATTAATAATAGTTGGGATTGCGTATACTTTGAGTGTCAGTGTAACTAAATAATAAATCATCAGGTTTTAGGCAGCTATTCTTCATTAAAACCAAAAACCAGGTCCACCTTGGCCCAGTTTTTAGGAGTCCTTCGTACAATAGTGAAAGTCCAATAAAACTGCCGAAAATATCAAAACGTTTATCAAATTTTTTCGATAAACATATATATCCTATATTATAGACTTCATGTAACTAATTTTAGAGAAATGAAATATTCCAATTCCTGAGCAAATTGAGTAGGAGATCCAACAATTTATCATCCAACTGTACAAATTGATAGAGGAATATTCCATCACCGAAAAATGTAATTCCATTATGATCCGATCTTAATCCTGGTTCCTTGACTTGGAGAGTTTCTCAATATCGATAATACTATTTGAGATGTCCTTGGTACTTAAGAATTTTAATAACTGGCAATTTGTCTGTAATTGCAGGGCTAGTTTTAAAATGATTCTACGAATCAGAGATCTTTCCTCAAAACGTATTTAACTGTTGTTCCTTTATATTTTTAAAGAAGGATTTAAATACATATGTTTTTAATTTTAAGTTATATTAGATGTTAGGTTATCTCAGTCTCGCCAGAGATGTTGAATAGGGACCAACTCTAGGTTAGTATTTCCTCTCCTCGTCATTCTATTGTATGGTTAATTTAATAGCTCATTTTTATTTTCAGCTGGTGGCGAGGATGATGAATCAGGATAATCAGAAACACTTTTGTGGCTCCTCATAATTTATTTCTTAAAAACGCTTAGCGCTTTCGAGAAATACATTCCCATCCTCAGAGCGTTAGAGCGTAGGGCGTGCCAATAGTGTTGCGTTTTTTCCCCTCATGTCGTAAATATACTAACATCTTATATTTAGTTTTGTCCATTCTATGTATTTTGTACATTTGTAAAATTTAGCTGTGTAAAAATTGTAATATTTATTTAATTTTGTAAAATTATATTCTAACATGTTAAAAGATGAATCGCCATTGTAGCGGCCAGGCTCTATTTATTTTGTCCATTTGTAAACATTTTAATATTTGTTTAATTTTGTAAAATTATATTTAAACGTGTTAAAAGATGATTCGTCATTGTAGCGGGATCTCAAAGAAAAAAGTCCGTCACGCAGGGGCTGCGTAAACTAAGCAGATTCCCCACGTGAAGTTTTACAATAGAGAAATTTCACGAGAGCCGAGAGTTAAAGAAACGACCGAACTAGCTTTTGGCGGGTAAGTCACTCGTCCGTTAGCCCCCCCCCCCATATTTAATAAAAATGCAAATATCTCGGTTAATGTTCAAGATAGAAAATAAATGTATATAACAATATTTATAGTAAACTTAATTTGCAATAAAATTGATTCTGTACAATTTTTCGATCCGACGTATAGTAACGGAGATATTTTGAATTTTCGAAAATCCAAGTTAAACGAATTTTCGAAAATCAGCCGTTAACGAACTTGATCTTTCTTTTTACATAAAACGGCTAAATATTGAGTTTGGTAACGATCAAACAAAAATTGCGACCGCTAGAGCGGTAACAGACAAATATATATATATATATATATATATATATATATATATATATATATATATATATATATATATATATATATATACAGTTTTGAACGGACCTCATTTTCGTCATCTACTAGGTAGGATTGATGGACATTTGAAGAAAAATTTCGAAAATTCCGTCATGAGTACAACCTCAATAGCTGATTTCCCTTAGGGTAAATCTGCTAAAATAATAATATAGAGTTGCTAGTGGTCTGAACTCTGCCGATGTAGTCCTGCACTGATGAGTACATCGGAAGAGTACAGTCCAGTAGCATCTCTATAGGCATGCCCAAAGCTCTGACGCTCTGAGGATGGGAATTTAATTCCCCAAAGCGCTAAGCGTTTGTAACAATAAATTGTGAGGAGCAGCAACAAAGTCTTTTTGATTAACCTTATTTAATAGTTATTTATTTATAACATGTTTTAGTTTAGTTTTTATCGGGTTCGCAACATTGGAAACTGGTTTAGCTCTGATTTTAATAAGTTTTAACTTGGATGTTTGTATATAAATATGTGTTTTTACTTTTTTAATATGTTGATTACCTTCTACTTGAGTTATATTATTTATTTATGTTGCTTGCATTTGTATAAATGTATTTTTGGAGGTGGATGTCCTTCTTATTCTTCCGTTGATGATGGACCTTCACAAGCCAGCTCAAATCCCGAGTTATGATTGATTCATTGATGCTTGTTCGTCTTCAAAGTTGCTTTTTGTGCGAAAGAAAGTTTATATCCATTGAATCATCCCTTGGAAACTGTGGAGTCTATTAAGGGAGTTGGGAGACCGCCCTTGCTGAAGACAACAGATCGTAAACACGTGAAAAAATGAGCCCCGTTGTCCTTCCCTCCTGCTTTTCTTTTTATGCTATCCTACGTCTGGAACCACTTTTAATTTTACTGATAAAGCTAGTGGATGTTTTTCAGCTGGTCGGAAAGGTCCAATAGCAATGGAAATAATTCGTTACAATCAATAAATTTAGGTAGTAACCTGATATTATCTACATTTTTTATATTAAATGCCATTGTATCACACATTCAATTGGTTAAATCTATTTTCATATTATTCAGTTATCTCCAAAAAGAAAGAAAAATACCTACTAGGGAGTAAGACCCTCGGATCCTTAAATCTTTAATTTTTATTGTTATTCACAATAGCAAAAATGAATATTATATGTTTGAAAAAAAATCAAATAAAGTAAAATCGTTCTATTAGTTATGATTTCCCAACATTAGTATTCTATCTAGGAGATGGCATTGTTCTGAATTTTTCTACAATTAATTTTTCCTTAACAACGGAAGAATATTTTAATATAAGAATTGTAATGCCTTAATCCGATTTATATAGCAAAATGGTTTGCCAAAAAAAATTAATTTAATTTCTTGAAGCCATTTTTCAGAGTTTTTTAAAGGCCTTTTTTTTTATTAGGTATTTTGTCCCACGGGTTTCGATAGCAAACAGTTTATTATTACATTGCAAATAAATATTTCACGGGAATCTCCAAAATAAAAGTGTTTACTCAATGTACTTTTCTGCGATGAAGAACAATTTATATAATTTTTCTTTCACTTGCAAAATATCTGAGAGCAAATCTGCCAAGTTTACACAGCACCTGCGAGTCGGACTTTCTTTATTATCCTTTGATATTTATTCTTTTATTACGTGTTATAGTGAACCTTTTTTGTAATATATCCTATTTGAAACAAATATTGTTCTGGGCGAACCCCCACTGTAAAAGAGGAACAGGGAAATGTATATTGCTGAGGAAAGTTGAAAAATTGATTGAATGTGTGTGTGTATTTGCATACTTTTGAAGAAAGTTTTGAATTATCGGAACCTAATTGTGATATAAATCTGTTAAATATGACGAAATTCCTGTTAGGAATCAATAGAGGGCTATCGGATTACGCTCACGTGTATACTGAAACGTGTAACATCTCACACGGTAGGTCTGCCAACTTGGTATGTGGTACACACTAGCTCAGGCCGAAAGACAAAGTTTTAACTAGTTACTCTCCCATCCACATTTGAAGCGTCATAACTTTTATTCAGAGAGTAGCATTGGCTAAGGTAATAATTCACCTTGGCCGCCTGGCGTTGGAGCAGCATTTCCATGGGGCCGCTATGAAACAGGGAGAGAGTAAAACCATCCCCCTTCCAGTTTATTATTGCAAATTTAAATTATATCTCCATTGCAGTCTTGTTAGGCTCAGAACAATGGAGGAGCCCAGTATTTCCTCCGGCATTCTATTGTCCTGTTGGAGACACTACCGGAGAAAAACTACTACTTAATGGGCAACGTGCCTCTAGAGAGGGAAAAATATGGAGGCATTAAGATAAAAGTAAATATTTAAAACAAGCTTTTTAAATAGGACCAGCCAACAAAAAAGGCTCTCCCTTAATATAACAAGAAACTAATGCTGCTTAGAGAATTATAAACAAGTTATAGTACTCTTGGCTTGAAGGGATACGTCAACAGAGCAGATTTCCAACGCACGGTAATCAACTAGATAACCTTCATTGAAATTAAAGCTCGTCATTATACAAGTAAAAGTCTGTCACGCAGGGGCTGCGTAAACTAAGCAGATTTTCCATGTGAAGTTATACAATAGAGAAATCTGCCTAATAACAACTGTAGTAGTAAGAAACCTCTAAACATATTCACGAGGGACGAATAGTTACGGAAACGGCCGCCAGAGCTTTCGGCGGAAAGTCCGAACATAGCCCATTCCTGCCGACCACATGAAGAATACAAATGCAAATATCTCGGTTAATATTCAAGATACAGAATAAATGTATAGAACAATATTTATAGTAAATTTAATTTACAATATGATTTATTCATTACAATTTTTCGATCCGACGCATAATAACGGAGATATTTCGAATTTTCAAAAATCCTCCCCTCTAAAGCCCCCCTCCCACTGGTCCGATTTCAGCTATTAACGAACTTGATCTTCCTTTTTACATAAAACGATTAAATTCCGAGTTTGGCAACGATCAAACAAAAATTGCGGCAATAGAGAGTTAACAGACAAATATATATATATATATATATATATATATATATATATATATATATATATAATTTTGAGCGGACCTCATTTTCGTCATCTCCTGGGTAGGATCGGTGGACATTTGAAGAAATTTTTCGAAACTCGCATCATGAGTACGACCTCAATAGCTGATTTCCCTTAAGGGAAATCTGCTAAAAACCAGATAAGTTGGAGTGGGAGGAAAAGTCAACCACCCAAATGTTGATAATTATTGATTCTACGTGACTGGTGTTATGATATGTCGACTCAAGCGCTTCTAGCGAAGATATTTGAGTATTTGCGCTTCACTTAGCTCTTTGCTCTACTAACTCCTGCTCGTTTTGATTCGATTTCGGAAATTAACGATTTTGTTAGCAGTATGTAGATTTATCGCAAAACTTCTCGGGGAAATCTGCTTAGATTACGCAGCCCCTGCGTTAAAAAAGTTTCTTAATTAAATAGATTTTGATACTTGTCAAAAGTGGTTTGGACTTCTGGAGCAGCACTGTCAATTGAAATAGTCCTCACGCAGGGGCTGCGTAAACTAAGCAGAGTTCCCACGTGAAGTTTAACAATAGATAAATCTACATACCGGTAACACAACACCACCGTGAATATTAAGTGAATAAATACAAAACGATAATAAGAAAACTCCCGACGGAAAGCATCTGAAATGTAAACAAACATTTCTGTCAACTTCTGGCAAGAAAGAAAAACAATTAAATTAATGATTTAAAACTATTTACTATATCTAGTACTGTAAATTATAATGAATCAGAATCATTTTTAAGTCAATCAATCAAATTTAAGTAGTCCAAACACTTAAGAAGGGGGGGGGTCACCAGAACATATTTGCGTGTTTCTCGTTTAATAAATGCCTCTTGAAAACAATATTCGGGCTTTGAGCTTTGAATGATGTGGTTTATTACATAACCGAGTTTTATTTATGTAACATGAGTAGAAGTGGGGGTTTGCTGAAAGCTGAAAAATGCAAATATCTCGGTTATTATTCAACATAGAGAATAAATGTATATAACAATATTAATAGTAAATTTAAGTTTCTATAAGACTGATTCTATGCATTTTTCGATCCGACGTATAGTAACGGAAATATTTCGAATTTTCGAAATTCTCCCCCTTTAAACCCACCCCCTTCCTCTGGTTCGATTTCAGCCGTTAACGGGCTTGATCTTTCTTTTTACATAAAACGACTAAATATCGAGTTTGGTAACGATTAAACAATAATTGGGACCCCTAGAGCGGTAACAGACATATATATGTCTATATGTATATGTATGTATACAGTTTTGAAAGGACCTCATTTTCGTCATCACCAAGGTAGAATCGATGGACATTTGAAGAAATATTTCAAAAATCGCCTCATGTGTACGACCTCAATAGGTGATTTGCCGTAAGGGAAATCTGCTAAAATTGTATAGGCCACTTTCTTTATTGTATTATTTTTAATTCATTTTTCTTGTCCATTTTCCTGTAGTAAGCATGATTTTCACTTCATAAATTGTGTATTTATACCTAATCATATATGTGGAATGCTTTGCATGGAATATGTACTCAAAGTATATGATGTCTTGAGTAAAATAGAAAACTAAATCCAGAACTTAGTCGACTTTCTTGTTTCTAACACAACTGGAGAACGAAGTGTCGATCCTATCGGTGAAGGAACTATCTCGAAGGGGGGAACCTACTAAACATTTGTGGCGGCATATAGTTGTAAGGGTGAGTTGTAGAAGTGACCCGGGTCGACACCGCAAAACCCCAGCCTAACCTCAGTCCTTTCTCTCCTTTACCGTACCAACTACCAGGCAGGACTAGTTGCACCTCACTCGAGCAGAGCCAACAAGAAAGTATACGAGTCTGACCCATGTTGGATACTAGTATTCTGTCAGCAGATTTCCATTAAGGAGCTATTGAGGTTGTACTCATGAAGCGATTTTCGAAACATTTCTTCAAATGCCCTTCGATCGTCCAGATGAAAAAAATGAGGTCCGTTCAAAATATAAATAAAATATTTTATATATATATATATATATATATATATATATATATATATATATATATATATATAGATTCTCGCCTGGACCAAGGAAATTATTTAGTGACGAAATTCATTAAATAACAATAAGTCCCACCCTGGCTAGAAAAAGGTGGTCACCTGTAGATAACCCGTCCCAATTAGCCTGAGTTGCAAATAGTGGACGTTAATAAATAATAATAATAAAATTTATACTCTTCACGAAGCGTGGAACATGTAGACCAAATTAACATACAAAAAGGAGAAAGTAGTGTTTTTGGATTTTATTGTGATTCTGCCTCAAAATGTTCATTATCACTTTAACTCGGGTAAAAAACGTTTGACAATATTTCTCAAAATTATTACTGACATGTCTTTTACACGGTGTAACATAAATGTACGTAGCTGTTTTCATATGTGAATTATAGTTTCGTCGCTAGGGGTCAATAGTGAAACACGTAAAGTAAACAATAGGGTTAAGAAACATTTAAAGATTCTCAAAACAAAAATAGAAATTTAGCATGAGATTCTTTATTGTTCGAAATAAGAGTACTATATTAACAGCCAATATAATTTACAACATTTTAAGTGACAATTCTGATATTTGTTTTTCTTCAATTTTATAGAATAAAAAATAGAAATCTACGACGTCATGAAAAATTGAGCTACCCTTTCTTTTGGGAGTGAAATCTATGAGGAACCCTTTTGAGTGCCTTTTCGATCCGACTCATAATAATGGAGATATTCTGAATTTTCAATAATCCCCTGTTTTATATATATATATATATATCTGATAACGCTCGAGAGGTCGCAATGTTTCTTCGATCGTTACTAAACTCGACACTGATCTCTATTTTTACATAAAACTTTTATTATATAAAAATAAAGATCAAGTTCATTAATGGCTGAAAAAGGACCAGTGGGAAGGGGGGTTGTTTAGACAGGGGATTATTTAAAATTCAGAATATCTCCATTATTATGAGTCGGATCGACAATTTTTATATAATCAATCTTATTAAAAATGTAATATTCTATAAAAGTTGTTATATACATGTTTTCTCTATCCTGAATATTAACCGAGATATTTTATTTTTTATTTTATTTTCAGCTTTGGGTAAACTCACCTACTCATATTGAAAATAGGTTGTTTCATCATGGACTACATTATTCCAAGCTTAAATACTATATTCTGTAATCATTGAAACTTGATTGAGTAGAGAGTATATTAAAAATAGATAACTATTAATAAAAAAAGAACATAAAGACTAAAATAGGTAAAATAAATATCTATTTACTTTAATAATTATTTTTTTACGGTAATTAACTTCCTGTTTATTGAACTCGGACAGTCGGAACTAGTAATCTACAGTTCGACACTTTAGCCTGTGGTGCTGTGAATTTTATTTGAGCCCCCAAATATATTCATTTTTCCACACGGGAATCCGAGCTACGAAACGATGTCTCACAAGATCATTAAGGCCTCTTAGTATGTAGAAGAGGTTTTTAATATTAAATACAATGGAATGCGATAGAAGCTTTGTGAACAAAAGTATTATAATGCAAGTTTGAAGTGATGAAGTTTAAGGGGCACGTAAATCTGGGAAGAGGTAAATTAAATCTCTCTATGTAGTAAAGATAGATTACTGTTTACATACGCCCTCGCTTTTAATCTTCTACTATTGCAACTCACAGCTGGAAGAGAAGCCCTTGTTTTGTAAACTGCAGAACGCAAACAAATAACATACTGTTCCTGATAAAAGATCTTGAAATTATATTAACCACAGCGAAAGATTATCGTCCCAATAAAGGAATAATCTGCTGGATGTGCAGTTATAATCATTTTAGTACGCAAAAATAAAATTCAGATGAATTTTCGTTCTACTTTTTCCTTGTTTCATTATTTCTTAATAAAGTTATTAAATTAAAATATTGTTTAACGTCCACTTTTTTGCAACTAAGGCTAATTGGGACGGGCTATCTACAGGTTACCACCCTTTTCTAGCAAGGGTGGGACTAAGGATTTTATTTAATGAATTCCGCCACTAATACAAATTCCCATTGCCCAGGCGGGAATTGAACAGGCCACTCTAGGTTTACAATGTGAGATTAAAGTCAACGCTTTAACTCACGTGTCTAACTTTTTAGGATGGGACTTAATGTTATTGGATACTGGGTATGTGGGTCGAATTAAGGTTGGAGTGTTGATTACTGATCTCCAACCTTATCATAGTTTGGTATAAATACCTGAACATTTTTCTTTAGGGAGCCCAAAAACATGTAACAAAAATAAAAATCTTGACCTTAGCAGTATTTCTACCGGCATTTCCATAATGCCATTTCATTTATGATGCAAGAATTGAAATCATACCATTTTAATGTCTTCAAATTCAATTGTGACATTACTGTGATGACGTTATCTTTTTTGAACCAACAATTCCATGTTTTTTCCCCAGTGAGAGCTCACTAAATGAAATATTTAGTCCAATCCTGGCTAGAGAGGTGATTAGCTGTAGACAACCCGTCTAGATTAGCATCAGCTGCACAAAGTGAATGTTAATAAATAACACTAATAAAATCGTTGGTAATATAACATTTGACGCGATTAATATTATAGATATAATCCGCATTATCTAGTTTCAGGGTTTACACGAGAAATTTGAAATTACTTGAATGTAAACCATGTGGAAGGTTCCATTATTAGAACGAGGTTTGGACAATAATCAATTGACGGAGGAAGGAGCATCTTTCGTGTTTGATTGCTACTGTTATGCTACTATGTCTTTCCATTGGTTGCATTTTTCAATTGTTTAATTCTTCGACAAACTGAGTGATATTGTCGAAGAATTGGTTATTGGTTTATATGGTTGACTAGGTAGTGTCTTGGGTCAAGAAGAACCTTGGAAAAATTGCTTTTTGGAGTAGATAAGACTAGTGGCTGACGTCATTAAGGTCGGGATTTCCTCAGAGATCCGAGCTTGGAGCCCCCCCCCCCTTCGGCCGGTGGGGAAATTACCCTATTTATATCAGTATATTACTGCCTCGCTCCCAACCTCAGGGTGTTCCCTTTCCTTTCAGTCCTTCCTCCGCCCACTGATAACAGCTCAAGCTTCGATAAGGCTCTCAAAAGGGTTCCTCATAGATTTCACTCCCAAAAGAAAGGGTAGCTCAGTTTTTCATGACGTCGTAGATTTCTATTTTTTATTCTATAAAGTTGAAGAAAAACAAATATCAGAATTGTCACTTAAAATGTTGTAAATTATATTGGCTGTTAATATAGTACTCTTATTTCGAACAATAAAGATTCTCATGCTAAATTTCTAATTTTGTTTTGAGAATCGTTAAATGTTTCTTAACCCTATTGTTTACTTTACGTGTTTCTCTATTGACCCCTAGCGACGAAACTATAATTCACATATGAAAACAGCTACGTACATTTATGTTACACAGTGTAAATACATGTCCGTAATAATTTTGAGAAATATTGTCAAACGTTTTTGACCCGAGATGATAATGAACATTTTGAGGCAGAAGTCCAATAAAATTCAAAAAAACTACTTTCTCCTTTTTCTATATTTATTTGGTCAACATGTTCCACGCTTCTTGAAGACTATAAATATGACATATTACAAAACATCATTCTACATATTTGTTATTTGGACTTTCTCGTTAGATTTCTCTCTGGGGTAAAGTCCTTTGTTTGACCTCCTTCTACAAAATCTGCAACTAGTCATTTATATAGAATATGGACGAAGAGAACAGAGCTGGTATTGCCCTCCATATAGGCACGAGTTCCTTTGGTAGCACTCCACAACTAGTGTTTCTTATTTCGTGTTTGGGTTCTCGCTCGTATTTCCTTGACAAAATTACCCTCATTTCATTCAACCTACGATGCATATCTCAATGTGACTCCTGTTGGAGGTAGATTTCTCTCATTTACTGATACATGCATAACTTGATTTACAGAAATAGTATAACACATAATTATAAAATAAGATTCAAGAATAAACTTGAACCCCAACAACAAACATAAATATTTTGATAAAAGCGTATCATTTCCAGAAGTAAAAGTCTTTAAATCTCCGCCCGTATGTGCTAAATCTATTAAAAATATTCGTAGTTTAAGTCTGAAAGACGTTGTTATTCACAAGACGCATACTATAACAAATGTTCAATTATTAAATAAATCTACAAAATATTTATCATAAAATCGATAAAAAATAATAATAATCAAATACATTGTCTTTTTAAGCTGAGACAAGTTTTTCATCGTTTATAAAGCCTTTTATAGTAAAAAAATAAATTAAATCAAATTTTTTTTTTTAAAAAATCTATAATATATATATATATATATATATATATATATATATATATATATATATATATATATATATTCTAACCAACCACATTGTTTTGGAGTTTCAAAACAAACCAACAAAATTCCAACAGCCACATTAAGAGAGAAATATACACATAGAGATACAAATGGTTTAAAGGACAAAGATCAGACGTATTATGAGCTAAAAATAAATATAAATTGTGACCTCGATGTATCAAACGATTGTGGTGAAGAGGTGTGATTTATGATTGATGAAATAATCATTCGCCAATGAGACATTCGCTGCAGCTATCGACCTTATCTTATTTTAATGAATGATATTTCAAGTAGTTGACCTTCGAGTCTGGATCCTTTTCGTAGCAGCTGACTGATTATCTTAATTTCTTCTTTTTTAATTTCTATTTTTATTTTCACGCATATTATGCAGAGTGTATTTCTCTTAACCTTGAATCTCCGGTTAAAATGCAGACATTCTCCTGTTGGAGATATAATTTAAATAATTGTATTTAATAAATGCCTCTTTTTTGGGGGGCATTATTAATTTTATTCCCCTTTTCGTGTAAATTTTCATTAACAGCCATTGAAAATGACACAACACTCTAGGGAGTACATTAATGTTGTAGTCTGCATGTCCATACTGGCAAATGTCAGCTCATGCAGGCTCCAGAGGAATGGCTCTCTAACAACTCTGACCTCGAGTAGAATTTTTGGAAGGAATTGAAGTTTCTTCTAGAAGTTATTACTTACACGTTTGTTGAAGAAAATGACAACTAGAAGCCACTGCACCTTTTTGTGATCCTCTAACCTATTTTCGTAGAAATCAGAATTTCTTTCTCTCGGGAAAAAATAACATGCCTATCCTGTAGTTTCAGCAATTTTCTTATATTATTTTGCTTGTCACCTGAAATAAGGTTCCCATACATCCGTGTGTATTAATAAGCACATGCGGCAGACTGTGGAATTAACAAGGCTAAAAAAAGACCATTGATATGATAAAAAATAGAATTAATATAATATATAACATTACATGAGTTTTATAACGCATTATGTAGAAATGAGAATTTCTATTAATTAGAGAAAAGGAATGAACATATTATTAGCGAATTTATGGATTTATTTTTTTGGGGCTCAGGTTAGCCATATGACTTAAGGCATTGGTTTTAATAACTTTTTAAACCCAGAGTGGTTGGTTCGATTCCCGCCTGGGCAATGGGAATTTGTTTAGTGACTAACTCATTAATAAAACCTTTAGTTTTACGTTGGCTAGAAAAGGGCAGCAACCTTCAGGTAACTCGTTATTTGTTTTTGTATCAACAAGTGGACGTTTTAAGGAAGAAACATTTTATTGAGGCCATTAATGGTCCATGAAAGAAATATGTTAAATAGGAGGTTTGCCATAAAAATACAGAATATAAACTTAATAAGTCATAGAGTAGAATATTAGCAAAATGTTGATTATGTACAGGTAAAATTACTATGTTGAGTGCAATAGTAATAACATGTAGATGTGCAGAGATTGGGAGTAATATGTTGATCATAGTACAACAATATTTTGATATTTACAGACGATATAATATGTCGAGAAGAATAGTAATAGTATGTAGATGTGTATAGAGAGGAAATAATATATCGAAAATAGTATGACAATATGTTGTCATGAATGGATAAAGCAGATATTTTAAATATGAGATTAGCCGTTAATATATAGAATATAAAGTCAATAAGTCATTAAACAGAAAACAGAAATCACTGTAAAGACTCACAAATTGTAGGAAAGATATATATGTTATGCCTTTGTCAAATTTAGTTTTAAAGGGTGAAAGAAATAGTTCACAAAGGCATTTGATATCCATTTAATTGGCATCCAATTAGTTATATAATTAGTAATCCACTCTCTCGTTTGGAAGTAACCTTTGCATAAAAGAAAGTGGACTAAGAGGAAACAAGTTTGATAGTCGTAATGACGTAATGATTTTGAGACGTACCTCTGAGGCACCGGCCAATCGGGTGATGTAATGTTGTAGGTAAACCGGCACTCTTCCGTGAACAGCCTGTGGTACACGTAGCGGCACAGCCTCTCCCCTCCTCCATCTCCACTCCTGGGGGAAACGAAAAAAATTAACTATTAAAATAAAAGTCAGAAGGTATATAAACTGATGAAACAGAGAGAAAGGTAATCACGTAGAAACTTCTTTCTTATTACGTCATTCTAGGAGCAAAACTCTAAGATACCCCATTGGCCCTCAAGATCACCCACACATCACAAAGCAACACATTACTACTTGCAAGGATTCCTTAGATCCCCTTCGAATACTAAAAAATATTTACACAAATCACCCAATAGCCATAAAAATAATACAGAGAACTTATCAGTTTACATGGAGCATAGACTACATTCTATTGGTTGTTAGGACATAAAAAAGTAGGACTGAGTGAAACTGTGGATTTAGAGGAAAAGCATGCAGATGAAAGACTTGAATATGAACAAATAGAAGTACTACATGAAGACATTTAAAGACAAGCCAAAATCATCTTAGATGCTTGGCAAACCGACTATATTAACACAAGTACTAAGAACTAACTACGAACTATTAAGAACACTATTTGCATGTAGCCATCAATTTTTAATAACTCCTGCGGAGAAGAAGTAGTTCCCTCGAGACTTAGAATCAGACACATCAAATTAACACACTCATACTTAATGACAAAAACAGATAGACCTACTTGCTCAACTTGTAACACTCACAGGAAAATACATATACTGATAGAATTCGGTAAACGATAAATTCAGGACTTTCCCTATGACTTTAAGAACTATTGACGGAAGGCAGACCATACATTAACAACATATGCATACCTTCTCAAAATTCAAATATACGTCAAAATGTAATATACAAATTAAGCCGTGGTGTACAGCGAGATTTCTAATTAGGTGAACTGATTGACACTCGTATGTGTGTGTGTGTGTGTGTGTTTATATATATATATATATATATATATATATATATATATATATATATGTGTGTGTGTGTGTGTGTGTGTGTGTGTGTGTGTGTGTGTGTGTGTGTGTGTGTGTGTGTGTGTGTGTGTATGTGTATGTGTGTTTGTGTGTGTGCATCACTCCCAACTTTCATTTTTTTTTATTTGACTTTGTATAATATTTTACTTTTTCAAGAGCAAATCACATTTGACGTGATTTTCATAAATAAATAAATACAAATAAACCTATATAATTTCCCTAGTCCCGGAGAAATCGTCATGTGATATTTTGATATCAATTTCTCTCTGAGTTAGAACATTGCAGCATTTTTTTTTGTTTCATACTTCACTGTATTGCTAATTCATACCTTTCTATATGGAATGGCAATGGGCGTAGCTGGCGAATAATTAATAAGAATTGAACATGATGTCGATACGTACTTTTGGTGGTATGAATCACTAGAGTCATGGAGTAGATATATCTAGAGTTTATTACAATTTTGTATAAACGAATTAATGTAGAGATACCTGATATCAAAACTAAGGTGAACCTGTCATAACGCTCTGCTAATGAATATCATTTGAAATTTAGTTTCTTCACCATAGACCTAATTAAAATGATACTGTATAATTGACTCGAAATTTAACCTGGATACAAGATTGTGATATAATACCCTGAAATGAAAACAGCAAGTTTAAACGTGAAGTTTTTCTGAAGGCTGAAATGCATAAGTACATACAATTTTGATAATACTTGATTTAGATAAACATTTATAGTACAAAAATTGTAAGAAGTTGCTCAAATATTAAGCGAGTTATTCGTACTTTCTTATTTTCAGCCTTCAGTAAAGCCCCACTTGTACTCAGCCCACATTGAATTTTAACTTGAAAATATAAAATATATGATGAGATAAGATTAGTAGCGTGTCACACTCGCTAGTGGACTTTTTTAAAATTCATTAACATCCTCTTCATACTATTATGACTGATGAAATACTACAGGTATTAACCTGTACTAGTATGCCTTTACTTAGAATTAAATACAAAATATTAACTAAATCTAAAGATTTTTAGGGGCTCAGTTTATACTCTAAGAGGTTGGTCTGAATCACACTTTCTAAGCCTAGAATGGTGGTTTTAATTACACACCGGATTGGTTGCCGCCAGGGAAATAGGAATTTATTTAGTGACGACTCGATAAATAAAATCCTTAGAGCTAGAAATGGTTTGTTCACATGTTGATAGTCCCTCCCAACTAGCCTTATTAACAAAAATCTAATAAAAACATTAAATTTAACATATAACACCATTGTTATATTTTTCTCAATATGTTCAGGATAATAGGGAGAATCGCTTCACATTTATTCCAAAGTAGTGACATTTATATATTAACTGTGGTGGGCTCAGGTTAACCAGGTGAGTGGAGGCATGATCTTAATAATAGATTGTACACTTTGTAAACATACAATTGTGGGGCCAATTCCGGGCCACAGAAATATATTTGTGGCCAATTCACTAAGTAAAACCCTTAGTTCCACCTGAGGTAGAAAAAGGTGGCCCAGTTGATGGCATAAAGTGGACTTCAATAAAAAACATTCTTTTTCTGTTACCCTCTGCAAATAAGTAAGAACCCTGGTTCAGAAATATTGATTGCTGATAAAGATTTTACTTGCTTAATTTTGTTAATTCCGTTCATTTTAACAGATAGTATCCTTTTTCCCAAAGACGAAATAATCAAGTCTCATCGCCCAAGACAATGGAAGGGACCAAGAAAGGTAACCGTGCACAATAACCTTATCCCCTCATATATGAAAATATTTCAAAAGAAATTTCACTGAGGAGAATTACTTATAGAATAATTCAAGAGGCCTGTATTTTGATAAAGGGGATAACTTTAAAAGACAAAATCGAAATTCAAAATTAATTTGAAAGGGCCAAAAGGAGAAGTGAAATGCTGTGTAAATATTCCCCCTCTCTCTTCAAAAAAACAACTCTCCTAATGGTAGAATACTGAATATTTCTCTTCGGTTTATTTAATCTGTATGCTCTTGACGTTTTGTGTTCTTTCAGCTCCTGGCGTCTTATTCCAATAAAATTCCAGATATCTGTAATTTATTTAAGTTCTCCTGACTTCGACTGAAACGCCCATTGACAAATGTCTTGGTTCCAAACCAAACTCGGTCTTTTACATTCATTCATTCAACCTCCATTTATTCATGAACATGGTTTTTTGGTATCATTGACACCAGTATACCAAATAAAATGTTTATAAAATTGTTTTCTGCTTGTGTCAAATGTACCTCATACAGTGAAAATTCAAAGACAAAAGAAGTTGGAATTTTTGCTCCTAATAAAGTGGTTCATGAAATAACAGCTTATTATTAATATGATACAAGTAGGAGTAGTGGTTCACTGAAGGCTGAAAATGTTCTGATATAGGTATTTCGGTTATAGAGAAATGACATATGTATATAATAAAATATAGAAAATTAAATTTGAAAGAACCTTTATTATTCTTTACAAGGCCTTAACTAAATTTGAGAAACACAAACTCATTCAGTTGTAAAACGATGAGGAATATTATTCGTTTAAATGAACCTATATCAGCTAATTCATGAAGAAGAACAACTAAAAACAAGTCTCGCTGCATAAATGACTATCCTTCTTTTCTTTTAAAAAAGTCCGTCACGCTGGGGCTGCGTAAACTACGCAGATTTCCCACGTGAAGTTATACAATAAAGAAATTTCAGAATAGAGAGTTGAACAGTTACGGGAACGGCCCGAACTAGCTCTTGACGGAAACTCACGACTAGACCTGAAGTTAGACAATCTCATCTCAGAAGCTGAAAACAGAAAAATGAAAATATTTCGGTTAATATTCAAGATACATAATAAATGTATATAAAATTATTTATAGTAAAAAATTTAATTTGCAATAAGATTGGTTCTATATAATTTTTCGATCCGACGTATAGTAACGGAGATATTTTCTGAATTTTCGAAAATCCTCCCCTCTAAACCCCCCCTCCCACTGATCCGATTTCAGCCATTAACGAACTTGATCTTTATTTTTGCATAAAACGTTTAAATATCGAGTTTGGTAACGATTAAACGAAAATTGCGACCGCTGGAGCGTTAACAGACAAATATATATATATATATATATATATATATATATATATATATATATATATATATATGTATATATATATAAAATTTTGAACGGACCTCATTTTCGTCATCTCCTGGGTAGGATCGATGGACATTTGAAGAAATTTTTCGAAACTCGCGTCATGAGTACGACCTCAATAGCTGGTTTCCCTTAAGGGAAATCGGCTAATTAGCCAACATGAGATTTAAATTATAACTTAAGGTGGTGGTAGTACTCATAGAAAATATGTTATTTAAATTAGATACCAATAATTTAAAATAAGTGGGCTAAGTAGAGCGCGCAAGGTAAATAGACAAACTAGAATACATATGTGGTGAAAGAAGGAAATCAGGAACAAGTTGAAAACAAGAAACCTATGAATTACTCAGTCCCCTTCATCGTACTCAAAAGCGCTGTGCATAAATGATAAATTACATGTGTTGATATTGTAGTGGCAGTATTCGTTGCCATGGTAACGTGTGCTGAAGCGGCAGCGTGGTAACGTAATGAACGTTGTTATGGCAACAGAGCCAACCAGCTGTAAACAACGGTTGTGAATGTGAATATTTTTCAGTCTCATCTATGGTTATGGGCTACTAAGAACTAAAACATGTCACTCAGGGGCTGCGTAAACTAAGCAGATTTCCCACGAGAAGTTTTACAATAAATAAATCTACATACTGGTAACACTTAACAGCAATGTGAGTAAATACAAACGGTAATGAGAAATCTTTCAGTTACTTTTAATAAGTTGCCAACGGAAACGGCTGCTGAATTGTAAACAAATAGGTCTGGCAACCACTGAGAGCTGAACAGATAGATAGACATATTCTTCATCGGCAAGAAAAAAATTACTGATATATATCTGAATATAACATATTAACTTTATTTCAATCTATTTACTATTTATAGTACTGGAATTTATAATGAATCAGAATAATTTTTATTTTAATAACTCAAATTTTAGTAGTCCAAGAACTAAAGAAGGAGGGGTGTTAATAGAACATATTTGCATATATCTCACATAGTAAAAGCTTACATGAGTCTCTAATTAGTAGTCTGAATCGGAAACAGCCGACCCAATTTTCAGCGGAATCTTACGAACAGAACGGACAATAGCCGATCTCATCTCGTCCATTATCTCTTAATATAATAATTATAACACACTTAATAAAAATGCAAATATTTCTGTTACTATTCAAGATAGAGAATAAATATATATGACAATATCTATAGTAAATTTAATTTGCAATAAGATTGGTCCTATACAAGTTTTTGATCCGACGTAGCAATGGAGATACTTCGAATTTTCGGAAATCCTCTGCTCTGAATCCCGCCCTCCCACTAGTCCGGTTTTAGCCATCAACGAAATTGGTCTGTCTTATTACATAAAATGATTAAATATCGAGTTTGGTAACGGTCAAACAAAAATTGCGACGCTATAGAGTTAACTTAGAAAGATTTTGTGGAATTTAACGTTCGTAAAATCCAGAAATGTAGCGTTAAGCAGAGGAAGGAAAACTGAAGACACCTATATAAAACATTGAATCGTTGTAGGAGACTGGGAAGATGTGACAACAGTTTGGGTATCTCTAGACGTTTACACTACAGCGTGAGTAATGCAACCTTGCCATCTGGGTTTCCGTAGGGGAATACGACCCACTTTTAAAATTAAAAGAATGTTATAATTGTTAGAGGTTTTAGTACTTGAGTACATATTTCTGAATTGGTACTTTTAGTACTTGAATACATATCCTGAATTGAAGTATTTGAACCCATATTCTTGTTTAAAATGATGACCCTGTAAACAATTCATGCAGTTATTGCGGAGGTTTTGTGTAGGAAACTTAGAATTTCATTAAGAACTCTCTCCTCCTTACTCCTTTATTAATGTTTGTTCTGCTTAATGGTGTAAACAAATAAATATTTCTACAAAGAGGTTTTATTAAAATATTGTTGGACAATGTAAACACATAAATAAAATCAATTTCAGTTTACGATCTACAATTTGTAAATTTAGAAGCCATAAACAAGAGTTGTCTCTATAAACGAGAAAGAGCTAAACTTTATTCGGCACCCCAAGCATCTAATGCATTCCAATGAACTGAAAGGAGGAGAGAAGGACAAACACAGATATAATAAGGAAGTGGACCAGTCTGGAAATGTATTTCCAATAAAAGCCAAGGATTTTTGGTTATTTTATTTACTTCTTGCCATGTATCCATGTCTTATCTAGGCGTATCTCTGAGGTAAATAAACGGACGCGCGGGCTAACTAAATTGTAATTCTTCAAAAAGCGTTGAACTTTATTCAAAAATTGTACTATTAGTTAAAAGAGTTAGAGGTTACCACATATTCACCTACAGATTCAGGATGATATAGTTCAGCAACAACTTTTTGTAGCTTGCCAAAGATTTTTTTTATTCCAGTACTATGTGCATTAGGCAAATGTGCTGCCTTCATCAGAGTTACAACTACAAAGAAATAAAAGTCCATCACGCAGGGGCTGCGTAAACTAAGCAGATTTCCCTCGTGAAGTTTAATAATAGATAATTCTACATACTGGTAACTCAAAACCACCTTCAAAATTAAGTGAATAAATTCAAACAATAAAAAGAAACCTCCCGACGGAAAGCACCTTAAATGTAAACAAACAGTTCTGCCAACTTCTTACCGAAATGAAAAACAATTACTGTAATATATCTGTATATAACATATTAATTTGATTGAAAACTATTTACTATTTCTAGTACTGTAATTTATAATGAATCAGAATAATTGTTATCTCAATCAATCAAATTTAAGTAGTCCAAAAACTTTAGACGGGGGGGGGGGTCACCAGAATATATTTGCAAGTATGTCGTATAATGAAAGGCTCTTGAAAACAATATTTGATATTTAAGGTTCGAATGGTGGCTTATTATATAACTGCGTATTGTTAGGTTAACAATCCTAGAAGTGGGGGTTTGCTGAAGGCTGAAAACTATAAAATCCAAATATTTTGGTTAATATTCATGATTCAGAAAATATGTATAGAATAATATTTATACATCATTCAATTTGCAATAAGATTGATTTTATACAATATTTCGATCCGACTCCCCTAACGGAAATCTGCTAAAATGAAGGCTCCAAACCAGAAACAATATTACACGTGAAATTTTGTTAAAAATGAGTTATATTTACACAATTAATGTCCAAATATGATTTTAATCATGCCAAATAAAGTCAGTTAAACTATAGAATAGTTTTATTACTGAAAAACATAGTCATTTACATACAAAAACCATAATTTTTTTTTAACTTCAGAGAGATGATTTCAATACCTTACTTAAATACCGGCATTAAGAAATAGTGATATTTGTTAGCAACGATATTGAAGTATAAGAAAGAGGTAACGTACACAGTGACGTAATGTCCAAATTTTCCTTTAAATGTAAATAATATTGATGATAAGATTGTGGCATCTATTACCTTATAAAAGCAAAAACACTTTTAAAAAAGAATGGACTTCAACCATTAATAAAATGGCCATTAAGGGTAAATTGTTTTAATTTACTTCAAACTACAAATTTAGTTTTGCATTACAAGAAAATGAGACTCCGACGAGTTGATCATTTTGTGTGTGTGAGTATATATATATATATATATATATATATATATATATATATATATATATATATATATATAATATATATATATATAATATATATAATGTATATATATATATATATATATATATATATATATATATTATATATATAATATATAATAGACGTATATTTCAGTTTCCTTTTGTTTGCAGAAAAACTGAACTATATATATATATATAGTTCAGTTTTTGTGCAAACAAAAGGAAACTGAAATATACGTCTAAAAAAAAAGTCCGTCACGCAGGGGCTCAACTAAGCAGATTTCCCACGCTCAGTTATACAATAGAGATATCTCCATACGAGTTCTAAACAGTTACGGAATCAGCCGAACTAGCTTTCGGTGGGAAATAATAGAAGCGGCCATAGCTCGTCTGTTACACTTAATAAAAATGCAAATATCTCGGTTAATATTCTAGGTGGAGAATAAATGTACATAACAATATTTATAGTAAATTTAATTTGCAATAAGATTGTTTCTATAAAAGTTTTCGATCCGACGTATACATACGAAGATATTTCGAATTTTCGAAATCCCCCCTCTAAACACCTCCTCCCAATCATCCGATTTTAGCTATTAACGAACTTGGTTTTTCTTTTTACATAAAACGATTAAATACCAAGTTTACGGGTGATAAAAGTGAGTGTTAAAAGACAAATAAATATGTATAGTTTTGAACGGAGCTGATTTCCCCTAAGGGAAATATGCTAAAATGGCCATTGAGTGTAAATTATATTAATTTACTTCAAACTAGAAATCTAGTTTTGCATTACCAGATAATGAGACTCCAACGACTCGATAATTTTGTATATGTATATGTATATGTATATGTATATATATATATATATATATATATATATATATATATATATATATATATATATACATACAAATGTTTTTCTGCAAACAAAAGGAAACAGAAATATACGTCTAAAGAAAAATCGAAAAGCAGATTTGGAGTTTCAAACACATTGTAGAACTCATACAGTAGGAGAACATAATAAGCATATATATATATATATATATATATATATATATATATATATATATTACACCTCAAAGGGAAAACTGCACTTTGTTGGAAGGTAATGAAATAAAGTATAATATGATGGTAGCAAATATTGAGAAAGCTGCGCCAAGATAACGCGAATGCGGCGTCTAGTCGATATTCCTAGTTTTGTGGGGTGACTTCTCTTGTGCCAATACTCTGGCAAGGATCCAACCCAATGCTTCTCTCTTGGGCTCAATGATTTTATTTATTTACAGAAGTGTGTTTTAGTAATTAATTTGTATTGCAGTTTAGCTAAAAGTTTTAATGCTTTGTACGAATTTTAAATTCTATGCATTTAAACGCTCTAGCTTTTCGTGCTGTTTAAGACATACTTTAATGTGTTTTCATAGAATTGATGATGGCAGAGTAGTTGCCGAAACTGTGTATTGCTTGTATAAGGAACGACCTACAAAAAGGATGACTAATTTTGAATTTTTTGTTTACCCCTTAAATTTATCACTCTCACTACCAGCGCGTATAGAGAGTAGAAATTTACATGAAATTGCCGATGTTTATATAAATAATATAAAAATACCTGGTAGTTAATAAAAACCTGTATTACCTTTTGCATGCTATTTTTTTTAAAATTTCAGTCATTATTTGAATTGAAGTTTCTACCTTTTATGAATGGCGGTTAAATATTTATGGAAGACTGTTTTGTCACACATGTAATAAGGAATTTGAATTCATTTTATAAAAACTGTTTGAAGAGTTAATAATGCCCACGCATTCAAGCCCTCTGGTAGCTCAGTTGGTAGAGCGGTGGACTGTAGTTGGTGAAAGGAGCAGTTATCTATAGGTCGCTGGTTCAAATCCGGCCCGGAGGAGTAAAATTTTTTCTTAATCCAAGATAAGAGACAAGATTCTTCACGGCCTTTTAAGGTGGTCAAATCTAAGGATCAAACAGTGTCCCTCCACATCACCAACGAATTTATTAACGGCCATACATATTTTTTTTTTGTAACTAAGTTTCGTAATTGTGTGTCCCATACACACAATAAAATTAATAATAGATTAATAAAATGGTCCGTTACGCAGGGGTGTTCTAAACTAAGCAGATTTCCCATGTGCTGGTAGGACATACTGATCTGTCTCACCTTATACTCTCTATTTCGGAATAATAATCCGATGACTAGAAGTGGGGCTTTTCTTAAGACTGATAACAAGAAAGTACAAACGACTTGCATAATATTTGAGTTACGAAAAAAACAACAAGAGGTATAGAGCAATAATAGTTTAACAAGATTTGTCGTATAACATAATAATGGAGATAATTTGAATTTTCGTATTCCCCTATGTCTAAACTAGCCATTAACAAATGGAAACTTTATTGTTGTTTGAAACGCTTAAATATGGAGTGGGGTATAGATCAAATAAACATTACGAGAACGCAAACTACGAATTGATGGCGTCATTACACAAGATCTTGGCATGAAACGTATCTAGTAAAGACCTTTTGAAAACAATACTTAGTATTTAAGTTTCCAATGAAGCGTTTGATGATGAGCTTAATGTTAATATATCATAACGTAGGCTTGCCTAAAGCTGAAAACCAAAAAATGTACCTAAATATCTCAGTTAATATTGAAGTTAAGAGAACAAATGTACGTAACAACTTTGAAAGGGAATAAAATATTAAATAAGATTGATTTTATACAATATTTCGATTAGATGAATAATAATGGAGATATCTCAAATTCCTGAAATCGCCCCTCCCCCCCATTTGTCTGATATCAGCAATTAACGGCTTTGATCTTTAGTTTTGCATAAAACGTTTAAATATCAAGTTTGATAACTATCAAACAAAAATTGGGACCGCTAGAGCGTTAACATATATATATATATATATATATATATATATATATATATATATATAAACAAGAAGTACGTCTGGACTACCTCAGTAGCTGATTTCCATTAAGAAGAATCTGCTAAAAATATATTTACTTATTTGATATAATCCATTATATCATAAAGTTATTTGAAGTTAATTAGAGATTATGGTTTTAATATTATAAAAGTTCTGGGTATTAAAATACAAAATCAAGGAAAGCATAACAAGCTTTTACATTAATCTTTACATCATATTATACAAACTTTTTAATAGTATCCTTGAGGTGTGTTTGAGATTCCATCAACAGCTTAAGAATTTCTAAGCCCGAATGGGTTCAAGCTGAGAGTAGATTTCGTGCACTTGTTGTTTCACATTGTTTACTAGAATAACACAAATTCAAAAGAAACAACGATAAGAGGTATAAGGGAGGTAGAAGTGTTTCGTTCGAAATACAGTCGTACCACCATTTCCTTTACAATTCAATTGGATCAAAAACAACGCTGTAACAAGAAATTTCTTTTTTTCCAAAGAAGTATTTCAACTACGTCTGTCAGCTCTCCGGGACAGGTTTGCCAATTTATGTTCCGTATATCGGAGAATTGGGTTCTGAGGAACACAAGGATCGATCATGAGCAGTTGAAGAAAATTACCACTTCAATAGCAGATTTCCCATACAGCTGGCTATGAGTAAAAAGCAACAGCTGACAGCGATGAGGTTTATCTTTAACCGCACTATAAAGTGACTGTACAAGCTCATCAAACAACAGCGTCACAACAGCGTCCTTCCTGAGTTCATAAAGAAATATTTTCTTCTTTGGTATATTGGATACAGTAGGAGCAGCACTCAGGAGTTGATTGACAGCCTTGATGACAATTTAGACATTTTCCGAAATAACTGTACTACCTCTGTTATTTTGATTTTAGCAGATTTCCCCTAAGGGAAATCAGCTATTGAGGCCGTACTCATGTCGCGATTTTCGAAATGTCCATCAATCCTACCTAGGAGATGACGAAAATGAGGTCCGTTCAAAACTGTATATATGTATATATATATATCTGTCACCACTCTAGCGGTCGTAATTATTGTTTAATCGTTACCAAACTCGATATTTAGTCGTTTTATGTAAAAGGAAAGATCAGGGTCGATAACGTCTCAAATCGGACTACATACACGTCTGTTACTATACATTGGACCCTAAAATTGTATAGAAACAATCTTATTGCAAATTAAATATACTACAAATATTTTTCTATACATATATTTTCTGTATAATGATTATTAACCGAGAGATTTGGATTTTGTAAACCCCCACTCCTACTAGTGTCATATTAATAATAAGCTGTTATATGATGAACCACTTCATTCCAAGATTGAATACTGAATATTGTTTTCATTGAACTTTTACTTTGTGAGATATATGCAAATGCGTTCTGTTGATTCCCGGACCTTCCTTTTCTTCGTGGACTACTACAATTTGAGTGATTGAGATAAAAATGATTCTGATTCATTGCAAATTACTTCACTAGCTTTAGTAAATACTTTCCAATATGTTATATTCAGACATATTTCATTAATTGTTTTTTTCCCCCGGTCTAGCTATCTATTCAGCGAGGTTGGCTGGCCTGTTTGTTTACAATTCAGCCGCTTTCCGTTGTAGAGATTATTAACTTGTAAATTGACTGAAGGATTTCTCATTACGTTTGTGTTTATTACTTAACATTCACGGTAGTCTACCCCAATTTATCTATTCTAAACCTTCGCGTGGGAAATCTGCTTAGTTAATGCAGCCCCTGCGTGACGAACTTTTTTATAGGGATAATGTACTAAAAATGCTTCTTTTCATGGAGTATTATATGAAATTTTGACAACATGAATTGTCCTTATTTTGAAAGTATGCCCTGGAAACAGGAACCACAATCAGTTTATAAATGATTCCCGGAGCCAACCATATTAAAGGGACAATAGGCAGAGCTCATATATTATGAACGATTGAAAATGAGGCCGAGAGTGAATTGAAACTGCATTTTCCAATGAGTGAGTTTGATTGACCGCTCCTATAGAATGTTATCAAGGATATTTCATAGGTTATTGGCACAGGCTAGCGTTGAACAATGTTTATTTTTCATAAATATTAAATGGTATTTCTAGTCCAAGTATTTTTATGAGTTTTATTTGAAATTTTTATTTCACAAAGATCGAGTTTGTTGAAACTTTACTCATTCTCTTAATGGAGAAATACTTGTTTTACCGCTGAATAAATATTGGTTTATATTGGAAACAATTGAGGTTATTATTTCCAAGAAGCCAAATGAAAACGACTCCACAAGTTCATTGGCTATAACAGCCTATTTTTTATTTTATTCATTTTTATGAAAGGTTATTAATATTTTGATTATAGATACAAAGATCTTTTGGTTCGTTTCCCGAATCTCAACGTTTATATTTATTAATATTTTAGTCAACTGGAACGTCTATTGATTTTTTCTGCTCATCAGTGATACGAATGTTTGATGGGTTCTGTTGGATAAAAGAATGGTCGGATGTTATCACTTCAATACCGTTGTAATTATTATACACTCATTCACAGATTAATAACATATTACTTACTAGAGATAAAAGTTTTTAGTTCGGTATTCTGTATTTAAAACCAGTCACACATACTCACACACACACACACACACACACACACACACACACACACACACACACACACACACACACACACACACACACACACACACACACCCACACACACACACACACACACACACCCACACACACACACACACACCCACACACACACACACACACACATATATATATATATATAAGAATAGGCAGCATTTTTATAAATAATGGGTTTTCGAAATGGATTATGGGAGACCGAATTTTATTGTCTTACACATTTTTGTAAACTATGAGACACTTCCACTGTTCTTTAGATTTCAGATAATCTTGGAATTATAAAAATTAACGTCAACTTTGTGTCTAGTAAGGCTAATTGAGGGGGGTTCTCTAGAGGGAGCCCCCTCATTCGTGCTTAGAGTGGGACTAAGGATTTTATTTAATGACCCCCAGTCGAGAATCGAGCTTCCTACTCAACATTCACTATGTGTAAGGAATTATAGAGGCATTAACTATATTCGAACCATTAGATGTTCTCACATATCATGAAAATGCAAATAAATGCTTTTGTGATTATTTCTGTTAACAATATTTTAAGAAGAATATTAATTGATTTAAGGTTAACGTATGTGGTTGTCGGTTACTTAGGTTGTAATAAAATTACATCAGCTTGGTAAAATTTGTGAACGCCTGCAAACGTTGAGTTCAAAAGCTAAATCATAGTACATGCTCTTTACATTCAACAATGGTTAAAATAAAAATTCGATTAGGAAGGGAATGTGTTGTAAATACATTGACACAGAGTACTGAGTAAAAAATGAATGTTCCTCTCTGTCGGGAAAGAAGAAAAAAATATCAAGAACATTATCTTGCATCATAAAGCTCTTAAGTTCAACCAGCAAATTCACTTTAGGTCCAGCAGTTATACATTTTGTATATAGTGATATATAATTCACCTAGCAGATTTTTCTAACTAAGTGTGTGTGTGTGTGGTAAGGTTTTCTTTCCTTTGTCGTTAGTGGAATATCCGATCAAAGCTAAGTTTTTAAAGAGTTCTAAGATTTTAACGGTGAACAGGTCACCCCATAATGGGTCACTTACTAACCAACTTTTAGCAGAGCTCTATTTTTGTTCCTAATATTCTTATATATTTCGTGTTAGTATAACCTATTAATCATAACGGAGCTAGAGTAGCTATTTAGACGGAATTAATTGATTCATACATGAAAAACAATAAAAAAATGTGCTGATATGTAAAATATTGTTTGTTTTTAAAGCTATGTTTGTATTTAACTTACTATTATTTTCAAGGTTTTTGGATTTCATATCCAAGCAACTTTTATTTTATCAAGCTTAATTTTAGTTGTTGTTTTATTACTGAAACTTAACATTCTATAAGAGTGACATATAAAGTACATACAAATATCTTGTATTTTGTGATAAATAAAAAAATCATTAAAACAGCCAAGAAACATTTAGTGAATTTTTAAAAAAAATAAACCTTATTAAATTATTTGTGTTCTCTTTTGTATCTCACACAACAAAAATCCATAGGTTTTATTTAGCCAGTTGTTGGGTCTTGATTTTTCGTAGGTATCCATTTTGGGAAATTACCTTTCATTATTATACATTCGACACGATTTATGAAAACTTTCTTCTAATTTATGTACTTTTTTTTTCTTTTTTCTAATTTTTCTCATTACCACTTTTTTCTACTAATTTCATTTGTTTATTTTTATATTTTTTGGTTTTATTCATTTATCTAATATTGTTCATTAAGTAATACCAATAAAGTTGTGGTCTTGTTTATTTTTATTTAATTAGAAAAGCAACGCAGTTACTTGTATTTCTGGGTTTTCAACAGTAAACCCTTATTCCTAGAAGAACGAGATACCTAATTAAATGTAAAGACAAATTTTGTCAAAATGACTATTAATATGAATCAACAATTACAATGTACAAAAACATGCCGAATTTCGTGATTTAACTTCAGCTTGTTGAAAAATTATGAATACTGTGAAGACAGATGGTGGAACAGACAGACAGAAACAATTAGGGCCCTTGGCAAAGTCATCGGACCCTAAATAATAAATGGAGTTATAAAACGAGGAATAGAAGAGAAATGTCGATTACATTTACCAAGATCTATTTACTTTGGCAGAAACCTCTCTCGCCATTAGAATAAGAAGTGTAATTACATTTGGGAGTAGGTTTAGAGTCAGCTGATCTGACGGTATTTTCTAACTATTAAGCTGACTACAACCATTTCTGTATTATTACATTAAGTCCAAATGCCAAGAAATGCTTAATACACAATCTTCTCATCTTCCCATTTCAACTAATGTAAGTTTGAAACTCCTCATATAAGCATCTAAAATTTTTAATTATTTACACCCTTACCGCTTCCCCCATTAAACGCTGAATAATTTACTCAATTTTAAATCTTTCATGCCATTAATTTGTAAAGTCCATATCACTTCTTCTTCGTTATAGACTTCTCATGAGCTTTTATTTTGACGAATTGTAAGCTATTCTTGTCATTAGTGATTTAAATTGTAAGAAAATTAGCCAACCACGTTTTTTTTTTATTATTTATTTTGTAGATAAGCAGAATTAACACTACTGTAAATATGCTTTTAAAAATTATCATAATATTTAGATAATTACATTTAATTTTAACTCAGGTGTGCATACTTTAATGTAGGCACTGTTTGCCACTATGATGGATCTGGCCAGCGGTCGAAGCCTTTTATTTTATATTATTATTATTTCTTCTTTTAAATATCATATGTTTGTAGTTTTTTGTTCAGTTCAGTTCAAAATACAGTCCGCTATTGAATTACAGAAAATAGGTTACTGATACACTTTTAGTGAATAGTGAGAAACAGGCACTATGACTGTATTCATAATAAATTTTGGAAATATCAAAAATAATTATTTCGACATCAGTTGTAGTAATATTTATGAATACCCAACTTAAAATTATCCTGCAATAAAAGAAATAATAACGAAAACCTTTAATTACTTAATAACAATTTACTTTTTTAAAAAAATTTAAATTCTATATTTATTTTGCTACTATGGCTAATTGGGACGGATTATCTACATGATATCCCTATCTAGGCAGGGTGGGAGTAAGGATTTTATTAAAGGAGTGGGTCACTAAATATATTCCTATTACCCAGGCGAGAATCAAACTTGCCACTCTATTATTTTTTTAAAGAAAATCTGAGATTCTATAACCATTTTTAATAAATATTTTATTCAGTAGTAGTTCAGGCAGTATATTTCCAAATATCCTAAAGACTATGAATTCAATTCGTCTTTCGCAATCCTCCATCCCTAAAATCGACTTACTGGACCTGTGGTTTGAAGAGAACACTTTTTATTATCAAATTACAGATTAAAGTAAAACACTCTTTCATTTTAATTAATTTAATGGATGGAATTCACCGTGCAGAAATATAACACTGTCCAATATAATGAATCACATTTCTACCAAAATTGTTTTTAAAAAGTGGTCCTTAATAAAAAAAAAACCCATTCTCAAATCTTTTTCCTTATTAATCAAACCAAAAAGTCGGTTCACTTCTACTGTTGGGAAATACGTCATCTCTTTGAAATTTTCAACGTCTTTAGTAATATGAAATTTCCCTATGCTATATATATGTCTATCTTTATATGTATAATTCTACTGTACGTGTGTATGACACTGAACTCCACCTAAAGGGCTGGCCAATTAGAATGAATTTTTTTGTACGCGTATGGGTGACGTCCTGGATGGTTTAGATTCACAAATCAGCCCGGAAGATGGAGCTGGAGTGGGGGTTCTAAGAGAGGCCTATAATTAAAAATTACGATATTTCGTTTCTATTGGTTTTTCGGCAAATATGCACAGGATAAAAGTTGTTTATTTTGTAATTTAGAGCACCGTTTGTCATATTAACTTTTGTTGTATAACAAAGTATAAACGAGATATACACTAAAAAATTAATGTGGGAGCCAACAATTTTATTGGGAACTAACGATTGAACTTAACAAAACTCTATATGTAAATTAGCATTAATTCTTCCATGATTATAAGCTATATTAAATTTTTAGGTTCGAACGGGAGTGGGGGTTATAAGGGAGGCCTGAATAAAAAATTCGGGATATTTCATTTTCTATTTGTTTTTAGGCAAACGTGCACATAACAAAAGTTGTTTTCTTTGTGTTATTTAAAGTAGCTTTTGTTTTAAAAATAATATTAAATTTAATATCCTAATCGCTTGAAATATCATGCAGGACAACGTATGCCGGGTCCGCTAATATATATTGACTAGAAGAAATTAAATTTCCTGACCTATAATGGCCCAAAAAATAAACATAAATAATTGACGGTCAGTTTATAAAACTAATGTACATATATATATATATATATACACGTAATAATATACATAATAATTCAGCAACAAGCAAAGGAATGACTCGTTCTGGATTCCACAGTGAGGCTCCAAACAAATATTAATCTAATCGGTCGAGGGAAAAGATAAAGATTTATGGACCAAGTTGTGGGTACTTCAAGAAAAGGTTAAGGAACTGAAGTGTGTGCAAGAGTTGTGGTAGCTAAGAATAACTGTTAAATTTGTCATATATTTGGGATTATCCTCAATAGACCTACAAAATTGATTCACATTATTAAGACCGAAGAATGAACATTTGGAGAGAATCATAAATTATAGTTTATATATATAAATGAACTATACAAAGCTGGCCTCGCTACGCCATAGCCCAACTTCAAAATTTACACATTCAAAAGAACTAAATATATTCTTATTGCCCACATGGGGATAGAACCCACGAAACGTGGTTTACGAAGTAAATTAAGAACAACGCATTAGCATACATAACGAATCTGAGCCCTTGGATTATATTATTTGACCAGTTATCTTTAGTACCACAAAAGGATGCCAGAAAATAACAAAAGTATATATTAGTTGAAATACTTTTTGTGAAGTTCTTATAATAACTTTTTCCCACACGGAATCCTGTTTAAAGTCCTCGAGATGTTATGAATGGCGCAGTTTAAATTTTAGGAGATTTCCCCTAAGGGAAATCAGCTATTGAGGTCGTACTCATGACGCAATTTTCGAAATTTTTCTTCAAATCTCCATCGATCCTACCCAGATGACGAAAATGACGTCTGTTCAAAACTGTATATATATATATATATATCTGTTACCGCTCTAGCGGTCGCAATTTTAGTCTTATCGTTACCAAACTTGATATATAATCGTTTTATTAATATAGAAAGATCAAGTTCGTTAACGGCTGAAATCGGACAAGGGGGGGGGTTTAGAGGGGGAGTATTTTGAAAATTCTTAATATCTCCGTTATTATGCGTCGGATCGAAAAATTATATAGAACCATTCTTATTGCAAATTAATTGTTCTATAAATGTTGTTATGTACATTGTTTCACTATCTTGATTATTAACTGAGATATTAGCATTTTTTAGTTTTCGGTCTTTAGTAACCCCCACTCCTACTCATTTCATATTAGCAATATTCTATTATGTTGTGAAGCATTTTATTTGAAGCTTAAATACTAAATATTGTTCTAACTGAACTTTTAGCTTTTGAGATAAATGCAATACGTGAGGAACGTGAGAAAACTGCTTAGTTAACGCAGCACCTGCGTGACGGACTTTTTGTTTGATAAGAAATCACAGTAGCTTCGATTCTTTGAAATTGTACTATAACATTTACCTTTCTCAATTTTTACATATTGCTGATATTATTTTCAAACCGGAAGTGTTTAATAAAATAGTTTATGTGCTCGGAATAATGGATTTACTGATCACCATTAATGGTTGTCCTATCATCTAATAGTTGTTAAAATGTAATTTAGGCATGATTGATGAAGGCCTGTCCTGTATTAGCTCAACGAAACTCCTTTAACGAGTATTTGATGCAACTATGGCCGTCCAGATATTTAATGAATATATCCATGATATACTTTAAGAGAGGACCATTAAATGGCACCATATGGTATTAAACCATTAAAGTAACCACGTTAAAAATGAATCATAAAAATTTATTTGTTATATATTCCATATTACGTAATATGCATTTTTCGTAAACATATTTTTGATAACAGAGTTTGTCTGTATAGATTGTGAAAATAGTAATGAATGTAATAAAAGTGTATTCAAAATAAAATTGTTCTTTCGGTAAAATAATGTTACAAATTGTAACAAACACTATTGGCATCCTTCGACGTCATTGCACACTTCAATAAAGACAGCTTTATGTTTACACTTACCAGGTTAATACTTTCGTCGGAATTAATAATTAAAAATTAGCGACAACTAATGGCTTATAACATATATGTAAGTGTTCCATTATCAACGACTTAAAAAATGAACAACTTATAAATTAAAAATTATACACTTCTAAAAAAAAAAAAAAAAAAAAAAAAAAAGAAAAGACATCTTTCGGATTGTGCTGTAACTTTTATAGAACGGAGGAAGAGAGATGACTAGGGAAGTGAGATTCCCATGGAAGTGCGTTATTCTATTGTGGTATTCATTTTGATTTATGTATTATTTATGAAGTGTATTTTTCTCCATTGATACATTTTAAAATTTCTGTATATATTAATATATAAATCTCACCGCAGTCTTCTTATTATTGACGTTTACAATGGAATCCTATCAAAGATGTCCCATTTCTTTCTTTTCGAAGCTTTATCGTAATTTCGTCAGTTTAAGAATTAGTTTTAGTAGATTTGCCTTAAGGGAAATCAGCTATTGTGGTCATACTCATGACGCAATTTTCAAAATTTCATCATATGTCCATCGATCCTACCTAGGATCAACATTATATATATATATATATATATATATATATATATATATATATATATATATATAAAAGTTTGTGTGTGTGTATGTGTGTGTGTATGCGTGCGTGCGTGTTTATGTCTGTTAACGCTCTAGAGGTCTTAATTATTGTTTGATGGCTACCAAACTGGATATTTAGACGTTTAATGTAAAAATAATATCAAAATAATGGACTAGTGGGATGAAAAAATTGTATAGAACCAATTTTATTTCAAATTAAATGTACTATAAAAGTTGTTATACGAGTTTTTTTCTTTTCAACCGGGATATTTGCATTTTTCAGGTTTCGGCTTTCAGTAACCCCCCCCCCCCACTTCTACTCATGTCATATTAAAAGGACTTTATTTGAAGCCTAAATACCAAATATTGTTTTCATTGAATTTCTACATTTTGAGATAAATGCAAATACGGGATATCTTTTGCAAATCCCGGGATTTTATTTAATATGTTTATGCTTTAAAATGAAAAACATTAGAAATATTAATCACTTTACTGTGAATACGTCTGTACCTTACTCCATATTATTTGCCTATGTTACATCGAATGTGGACGTTTTGTATAAAATATGGTATTTGCTACTAGACCTTAGTGTGTACATAAATATTAACGCACTAAATTTTACAGTATCAATTTGTTGTTTTAAAAGTGGAATTTGTGTTTCACCTCACTTAGTGAACATGTAATTTTGTCCAACGCACTCGATGAGTGATATCGTATCCAACAAGGCACCCACAATGTCAATTATGGCAGAATGGCCCCTTAAAAAGAATATATAAAGTTGAACATCATTTTTTTAGCGAAGATTTGTTTTTGTTACTATTAACATAAATTGCATAATTGCACTAACAATAGAGAGATGATGCACGAATGAATTGAGAGAAGTAATAATGAAAATATGGAATGGTATTTCATATGAAATAAGTAGCAAAATGAGGTTTGAATAATTCCGTATGCATATCTGTGGTAAAATCAGTTCTGTGCTATAATCTGGGCGTTGCAACTCGAACACATCATTCAGTATTAATTAGCTGTATAAATAAATTAATTTTCAAAATTATAATGGCAATCGATTATGATTACAAAGCTTATCATTATAACCATTGATAACAAAAGTTTAGATAATGGAGTTGAACTGTATCGTGCACATACTTGGAGTTATAATATAAGATTGTTATTTCGTTATCATGAATTCTGATTTGTTCATTTGGTTTCTCCTTTATCATTTTCATTATCGGAAATTCTTTTCGCCAACAATGATTTTTTTTAGACAATGACCCCTCACTGCATGCATGCATAGAAAAAATGTATATAACAACAATTTATAGAATATTACATTTAAAATATGATTGGTTTTATACAATTTTTCGATCTGACGTAATACATGCACTGTATGTTACTAGACGTCGGATCGAAACATTGTATAAAACCAATCATATTTTAAATGTAATATTCTATAAAGTGATGTTATATACATTTTCTCCATCTCGAGTATTAACCGAAGTATTTGCATATTTTCGTTTTCGGCCTTCAGTAAAACCCACTCCTGCTCGTGTCATATTAACAATACAATAAGTTGTTATATCATGAACCACTTCATTCTAAGGTTAAATACAAAATATTGTTTTTATTGAGCTTATACTTTGTGAGATATTTGCAAATACTTTCTCTTGAACCCCCTTTCCCCCGCCTTCTTTTGTTCTTGGACTAATAAAATTTGAGTGATTAAGTTCCGAATCATTACAAATTACAGTACAAGTTGTAGTAAATAGTTTTCAATAAAATTAATATTTCTTCTTGTATTTCTTCTTTAGAATATTTCTATCTATCTATTCAGCGCTGGCCTGTTTGTTTACATTTCAGACGTAAAACTTCACGTAGGAAATCTGTTTCCTTTACAGAGGCCCTGTGTGACGGACTTTTTTTTATTTCGGAAAAGTAAACTAGGGAGACATTCCTACCAAGTCCCAAGATAAGGAGTTCTTTTTGAAGTTCTAGAGTATGCCCTAGGTGACCCCTGGGATTGGAAAGGGACCGACAGTCTAGTGCTTGGAATTAATTTAGGATTCGAAGAGGACCACACTAACTTTGTCTCTAAGGGTGAACTGCCAACCACTCAAAACCTACTCGGACTCCTTCAAGCCACTAGGTTCGGCCCTCAATCGAAGTGTCTTCCTTCTACGTTTGAATATAAGATACAGTATATATATATATATATATATATATATATAGATATGTGAGAATGCTACTATTTATAATTGGAAAGGCTGGAAGATTTAATTAAACTAGCGGACCTGTATGATATTTCAAGCGATTAGGATATTAAATTTAATAATATTATGTTTAAAACAAAAGCTACTTTTTAATAATACAAAAAACAGCTTTTGTTATGAGCACGGTGGCCTACAAACAAATAAAAAATGAAATATCGCGAATTTTTTATTCAGGCCTCCCTTATAACCCCAACTCCCGTTGAACCTAAAAACATTAATATAGCTTATAATCATGGAAAAATTAATGCTAATTTACATATAGAGTTTTGTTAAGTTCGTTTCAATCATTGGTGTCCAATAAAATTGTTGGCTCCCACTATAATTTTTTAGTGTTATCTCGTTTATACTTTCTTATATGACAAAAGTGAATATAGGAAACGTTAGTTTAAATAACAAAATAAAAAACTTTTATTCTTTGCATATTTGCCGAAAAACCAATAGTAAACGAAATATCGTTATTTTTAGTTTTAGGCCTCCGTTACAACCCCCACTCTTGCTCCATCTGCCGGGCTGATTTGTGAATCTAAACAATCCAGGGCGTCACCCAAACGCATACAAAAAAAATTCATTCAAATCGATCCAGCCGATTAGGAGGAGTTCAGTGACATACACACGTACAGTAGAATTGTATATATATATATATATATATATATATATATATATATATATATATATATATATATAAAGATAGGTTCCAATATCAACCTTAGACCTTATTATAGTCTCCCCAAAGCCTCCTTAAAATTTTGGAAAACAATCACATTTTAAGGTTATTTGCAAAAGTCTCTTAACCGGTCCTCTGATATATATGCAATTATCAATTCATTACAGCATTGGGTCACATCTCTAAATATAATCCGTTTTTTTTTTTTTAGAACGGGGATCCAATTTCCCGGTGGTGGTATACCATACTCACCGAGTTAATTTTCTTGGTCTACCATTGCTAGAAAGGGCACTGCAAACTGTAGACACCCGTCCGGATTAGCTTTCGCAGCCTGAAATGAGGTAGTTATTAATAGTAGATAAAATTAATTGCAATTTGAGGCATACCAATAAGAAGTTTGTGGAGAAGTTATTAATCTTCTAACTTCTCCATTATATCTTTAATTATGAGTAAGGCAGGAATATTGAGTGTCACCCCTTTTTGTAATAAAAAGGAAATTGAGGTCTGGCGAATCCGAAGAGAGAGAGAGAGAAAGGTGACTGAATTAAATTTTCATAGGAATGGAATGAGCAGTTTATTGAAGTGTGATACCTAAAGCGTTATTAAAGTTTCATACTTCTCGTGAAACTTTTTCCCTTTATTAAAATTCTTGAGGGTTCTTCTTGGGTGACAAACAAATAAATCAGAATAGCTATAAATTAATCAACTGCAGCTATTTATATTCTTGCTAAGTCTATGCCAGTGGGGCAGGAAGGAAAGATCGGAATTCAGATTTCCTCAAGTTTAACCGCAGCTCTCTTGGTAGACGAGACAAGAATTAATAAGTGAATTATTCTTCTTTTTTTTTTAAAGCTAATTTTTCCTCAGGAAAGTATGGTATTTCTGTAGGTTGCAACGTACTACCTGCGGAGACCTAGATAACTTTTAATTTCAATGCTTCCATTGTATCTTAAATTAGCTGAGATGATTGAATTTCTTTCAATTAAATTTTACTCCATTATATTCCTAGTCCTGCTGATACGCTTTTAAAGTTACTGTATTTCTAAATGTATCATGTAGCATAAAGTCAGAAGTTAGCTTTATTGGTTCTTTCTAAGGGAGGAATTTATAATTGAAGTTAATTTACTACATCCATATGACACCATAAAGAGGCTCTTCGACGTCGTCTTGGTAATATGTAATTATAATGAATTTGGAAATATTGTTTTAATATATTGCAATGAAAAATGAAGTATTTCCACAATGAAAGCTTTTTATTTACTGTAAGAGTCTTTTCAGTACAAACGGCACGTTCTGTAGCGCTAAAATAACACACCATGCTTCAAAGCATATGTGGGCAACCTCCGGCCCAAGGTAAGTTTTGATCCGGCCTGGGAGACATTTTGAAAAACCCAATCAAACAAAAATATTATACTACTAACTCCAACTGAGGAACATGAGGGGAGAATTTGTGCGTTTTGCAGTACTTATAAATGCAAAAAGTTCTTTTCATTGATGAAAGTTAATAAATCAAATAAAAAAAAAAAATCGTACAAGGCTACCAAGGAAGTTCATAATCAACGGAAGGATGAGAAGTTCACACACCTCCACCCTTAATAATTCTTTATTAATAGCAGGGAACTTTCAGGGTAAGTCACCTCATCTTTAGTGATCTATGTCATAACGAATACGAATGTTTTGTGAATTCACTCGAGCAAGGACAGCTACTGCTGAAGACCCAAAGTGCCTGAGCTTGCCACTCTCACATCTAACATTAATATTATTGTCATCGGACAGGTCCAACCAGATCTTTTCCACCAAATCCATTTTTCTCTCTTAGCCAAGATGGTCGAGTGCCTCGAATTCTACTGCGTTTATTCCATGGCCTTCTCTCAGGTCATGCTTCCTGAGGTGTGATTTGCCTGACTTAGCTCTTCCCTCGCTAGAGTAGGACCTCTGTCTCGCCGAAGATCACGTCTGAATAGGAACCAACTCAAGGTCAGTATTTTTCTCACTATTTTTCATTCATTTCGATGCTTCATTTAGTATTTCGTTATTTATAATATGAATTTTATTCGTGTTTATAACATTTTGCATGAGGTTGGTTCTAGTTAAGTTATTATTATTTGCACAACCTTGGAATAATTTCTTAGTTCTTGTTTTAATAAGTTTTAACTTGTGCGTTTATATACATATTTGTTTATTTTTTTTTCAATTCCTGGACTATTATATTGGCTGGTTACCTTGTCACTTGACTTGTATTATTTGATTATTCGTGTATTTATGAAAAATGTGTACTCCTTATCTCACAGAGCACAGAAGATGGGGCTGTTCATCCTGAAAGTACTCTGTTGTTGATAAAGAATTGTTAATACTGGAGGTGTGAGAACATTTTATCCTTCCGTTCATTGAATATCGCTTAGTACAAGTTTATATTTAATTTAACATTTTTCTTTCAGAAGCTATGTAGAATATTGATATTTGCCTCTCATTTTCCTATTTCTAAAGATTAATTCTGTATAGGAAGAACTTCCAGAAAATTACGAATAAGAGTGGAGGTACGGAGCCTTTTTATCCTTCCGGTTATTGAATATAGCTTAGTACAAGTTTATACTTAATTTACCATTTTTCTTTCAGTAACTATGTTGAGTATTAATATTTGCCTCTCGTTTTCCTGTTTCTAGAGATTAATTCAATTTCAGGAGGAACTTCCAGAAAATAATCTGTAAGTCGGAGGAATAATTTGACGACGCAGAAATCAATGTTCCATGAACACATTATTAAAACAAAAATTGCATTGATGGGCCTCTCACGGTCATTCTCTCAACCACCGAAAACAAGAATGGAAAGGAGGAAGCAAAGAACAGGCAGAATCTAAATACAGAGGGGTTAGATTTCCCATTCATGTCTGGAGGGCTGCCTCCGTCTTTTCACGTCCGTTCAGGTCCGAGACCCGTTGATATAACATCCATAATTGCTGTCAGGTAACTTTCTAGTCCGGCTATCCTTTTAGCAGATTTCCCTTAAGTCATTATGCGTTGATTAAAAAAATTATATAGAAACGATGATGTATTTTAAATGTAATGTTCTATAAGTGTTGTCATATACATTTATTTTCTACATTGAATATTAAGAGAGATATTTGCTAATCAATTGTGATTACCAAATCTTATCATTATAACCATTGATAATAAAAGTTTACATGATGGAGTTGGACTATGAGGGAGCACGAACGTGGAGTTAGCACGAAAGATTGAGATTTCTTTATCGCGAATTGTGATTTGTTCATTTGGTTTCTCCTTTATCATTTTCTTTATCGTTGATTATTTTTGACAACAATGATTTTTTTTAGACATTGGTCCGTCACTGCATGTATGTCCAGTGCATGTATGTTACTATACGTCGGATCGAAACATTGTATAAAACCAATCATATTTTAAATGTAATGTTCTATAAAGTGTTGTTATACTTTTTCTCTATCTTAAGTAATAAGCGTAATATTTGAATATTTTTGTTTTAGGTCTTCAGTAAAACCCACTCCTGCTCGTGTCGTACTAACAATAAGTTATTATATCATGAAACATTTTGTTCGAATGTAATATTGTTTTCATTCATCATTTGCTGTAAGGTTGCACATGCAAATACGTTGTGCGTGCGTTACCAATTAAGATTTTACTTTTTTACCTTGAAAATATTTATTTAGTCTATACCTTATTCGATATTTGACCGTTTCAAGTAACGCTTAAGTTCAAAGACGTTAGTGCCTGAAATCGGACAAAGAATAGAGGGCTTTAGAGGTGGAATTTGAACGTTCAAAATATCTCTGTTAATATGAGATAAATTACCAAAAAACTTTTTTGGTTCATTTATGTGTATACATTTTTTTTCCAATTTTATGACAGTATTCATTTTAAAAATAAAGGGGCTAATATTAATATTTTATATAATTATTGTAAAAAAAATAATTAAATATAATCCTCTACAAAACTACATTTCATATTTTTTTTTTCGAACGTTTTGTTGTTTTAATACTTGAGAATGACACAGATGCGCTGAAAGACGTCGGACGGTAAATAAAAAAAACCTTTAATACCGGAAGATCATTCTTCATTCATGTATTCCAAAACATCCATTTTCGACATCTTATGGAATGTTTCTTTTATATTTTTTTTAGTAGGGTTGTATGTAAGTTGCGAAATAATTCAGACTGCGTTCTTAGCAGTTAACTTCCTGCCATGGAACATCACTTAGATTCATATCTGACTTTTTGCATAAAGGATTCCTGAAGTAGAAAGTACAAGCAGGCCAGGCCTAAGCCAAGCCGAAGCGGTGAAAGGTAGCTCCAGCTTCCTGTGTATTCCAGCTGTGCTTCCAGAGATCTTTCCTGGAGGGAGAGTAGCCTTCTGAGTCTGGAGAAAGTTGAACCGCTACCCTCACTCTACGCTCAACGGTTAACATACGGTAGACACGCAAGACGTAACACCTTCATTTAACTAGGTCATCATATGATTCCCTTTATTTATGACCCCTTATTTATATGATGACCCTTTATTTATGTGATGACTTATATTAAATTCTTGTAGATAGCATATTCTTGATACTCTAGTCCAGATGTGGGCAACCATGACATGTCGGGCCAAACATTAGTGTGCCTAATACGTTCGCGGCCCGCTTTTAAAAGTAGTGCATTTTATAGTAGTGTTCATAATTTTTGACGATAGATCTCAGACATGAAATTATAACGACTATGTAATTAAAATACAATTGACTAAAATAACAAAATGAAACGAAAAAAATAGGTACAATCAATGAGTTTGAAATTGGAAAACTAATCTATCGATGTTTGAATTAATGCCACTGATTAACGTAAGACAGTCTTTTATGATGTTTTGATTTATTAACTTTTATCAGTGAAAAGGATTTTTCGCACAAATCTCTCCCCGTCTTCCACATTTGGAGTTAGTAGTGTAATATTTTTGTTTGATTGGGTTTTTCAAAATTTCTTGCGGGGCGGGGATTGCTCTCATATGGTCTAGACAGTTATTATGGTGAAAAAATGAGGAGAGCTCAAAAAAAAAAAAAAAAAGAAAAAGAAAAAAAGAATGAATTGTAGAATACGTAAGGTTTCAGAATCCAACTAAAGGTAACGAAAAATACTCTTATTAGGACTGGTTTTTGTTCTACAGGTACCCTAATGTCTAAAACATTCCGTCACGCGGGGACTGCGTCAACTCTTAAAACGTAAAATTTCAATTACTCGGTATTTAGGATTCAAATAATGTGCTTCATAATATTACAGCTTATTGTTTATATGACATGAGTAGGAGAGGGGTTTACTGAAGGCCTAAAACTAAAAAAAAAAAGGTAAATATCTCGGTTAATATTAAATTTAGAGAAAACATCTACACAACAACATAGACTAAGATAGATCTTACTGAAATTTTCTATCCGGCATAAGAACAGAGATATTTCGAGTTTTCTCCTTCTAAACCCCCCTTCACAATGGTCTGATTTTAACCGTCAAGAATCTTGATCTTCATTTTTTCATAAATCGTTTAAATATCGAGTTTGGTAACGATCACATGAAAATTGCGAGTACTAGAGCATTAACGGACATATATAAGTATGAGCGTTAACGGTTATATATATATATATATATATATATATATATATATATATATATATATATATATATATATATATATATATATATATATATGAGGTTTGTGCTCTCGAAATATTGCGTCACGAGGACGACCTCAATAGCTGATTTTCCTTAAGGGAAATCTGCTAATAAAATTAGATCTTGCCCGATAGATGTCAAAAAGTAAGACCATTCTAATTTTACGTGCGTATGATTATATTTATGTCTCTATTAACTCCGTAGCAGCGGCATTTTCGTTCTTTCATTTCTATAAATATAGTTAAATGATTAATGTAAATGTAATGATCGTCTTGGTGTCTGGCTGATATTGGACCTGTAGGAGTGGGGGTTCAATAAGAACTAAATAAAACGTCGTAAATATCTACGATATCATGAGCCGATTCGAAATCTCTTATGTAATCAATATTGTTGATAACGTATCATCAGACATTTCTTCAACTTATGTTCTATAATTAGAGTTATTGGTATTTCTTTGTATGTTCCCTAAAAATCTAAAAAAAAAAAAGAATACCGTGGTTGGTAAGACATTTCAAAAGTCCCCATACTATCCTAGAAGATGCATTATAGCACTTTAGAAGGCAGTAGGAAAAGAGGAAGACATCGGTGGCTTACTGACCTGGAGGATAACTTCACCGAAGGAATTATGACCTTTTGAGTCACCTTGTAATGCATCATGGACCATATTTTTTCTGACGACTTCAACAAATTTAAATTCCAAGTCTCCCCGTATTTCCAAAATTTCTAACACCCAAAAATAGTCTAATTGGGAAACACATTTCTCATTTGCTTCAAAACGTCCTTAATGTAGTCTACTGACTCAGTTAATATAAAAGAATATTATGTTTTTTACTGCATCGAATTTTTAAGAGAAGTATGTAGACCAAAAGTTCACTTCAAACTCAAATATTATCTTTTCTCTAGAGACTACTATGAACTAACAGTCTAAGGCTACCTGGACATGCAGACACTTAGTACGATTGCCGACTATCAAGCGAAATTTGCTGCTTAATGACCCAGAGCTGGTAATGATTTAATGATTTCATTGGACTTGTATTAAGTAAAGTTGCTAACGCCCGGGGCATATATACGGGTTTCACTCTGACAACGTACTTGGATCTATCTATTAAACACTCGAAGGTAAGACAAAAAAGCACTTTACATGTGTTAATGAGAGACAAGGGAAAATAGTGAATGCTAGGGAAAGTTGGGATCTGCACTACGCTAAATATTGTAACCCTCCCAATAACGATTCAAATGCATCACCAAAGGCAGCCAGAAGACGAGACAATATATCTTGAAATATTGGAGTGATTTGAAGTTTTGTTTCAACCAAATTTTCTAACATAAACAAAAAAAGTCTTCGGTAATCCATAAATCCTGGTCTACAAAATATCATTCCTACCTCCAAATAAAAATACCTATTTTTTGGGGGGGGGATTTTTAGCGAATCTTTAAATACAAAAATCCATTATAAACTTGAAATATGAATGTTCATTAAATACATCTACCACCTCTTATAAAACGCACAATAATTACACATTATTCTAATACTGATATAGGAATTGAAGTAATAATAACAATGGATAACAGATGTACTGTTATTGGATTCATGAGATTTAGAATGCAAATAACCCACATTTAAATACAATTGATGAATATACAAAAACATGATCATTTCATAAACATTATATCTTATAACAAAAGTATAATTTTATTATACTATTTAATTGAATTATTTTAATTGAAGATGACTATGTAACATAAAACTGGTTGGTCCTATCATTATTTCCTGTAAATGACAAGAACATTTTTTAATTCTTCAGTTTTTCTAAAGTAAAAAAACAAAACCAAGTTCCGCGTAGATAATATTTACTCAAGCTAGACAAAGCATTGGAGCCAATATTTATTTACAACTCACTTGATAATTAAAATAGTTCACCCTATATATACATGTAGGGTATGTATATACATATATAGGGCGTAATAACCTGGAGGTTTATCGACTATAACCCATATCCTAACATAACGGATTTATCATTCTGCTCATTGAAAAGCGAGTTTTCTTTATTTAACATTTTTTAATAAAAAAGTAATTTCCTCCGGGCCGGATTTGAACCAGCGACCTATGGATAACTGCTCCTTTCACCAACTACAGTCCACCGCTCTACCAACTGAGCTACCAGAGGGGTTGGCAATCTGGACGCTGTATTTAAATGACCAATCTTAGTAACTCTTAATTTTCAGAGAATATTAAAATGCAGATATTTTCAGTATTTTAAATTTTCACATTTTAGCTCGTGGTCTTGTTCATAAATGCTGCATATATTAGTTTAAATCGGCTAACTTTTCATGGCATTATTTGTCTCATTCTAAATATATTATAGTTTCAATATTTGATATAATGCCTTTATGTAGATGGTCTTTCGGTTAGTGAACTGAACGGTTTGCAGTAACATATAAAAGTAAGCCCATAGACTTTAATCAATGTGTTTAACATTAAAACTAACAAACGACAAAAAACATTTTTAAAAACGACGAAGGGCTTGTTGAAAATAAATCGTGTATGTGTGTGTGTGTGTTTGTAATTATGTAGCAGGAGTACTTAAATTTAACTTAATTCAGGTTTAGCCATCAATTTTTCTACTTCTAATATTTTATTTTTCCCTCTTGGATTTTAGAGTGGGCGTCCATCTAGTGTGCTAGTTATTTCCATCTCTGGAAAATTGTCACGCCCATCTAGCACAACTCCCTTTTTTAATAGCAAAATATCTAACATAACACGCTATTTTTAATACATTTCTCTTCTAAAGACATATATAATATTAGATTCCGAAGAAAGCAATTCAGAAATCCATCAGGAAAATGTTATTCGATAGAGTTATTAATGTATCTTGAAACTACTGAAGTGAGCGTTGGTGAGTTTTGAAAATATAAACAGTACCTTGTAAGCACGAATTCTTAGTAAAATCTTTCAATTTAAAAAAGATACTTTTTATAAATTTCAACATTAAATATCTTTTTAAAGAACGTTCATTGCTTATTTTCCTGCCGTTGTAATTTACTGAACATATTGTCATTTTTAGACACCTCATTATGAACTATGATCGCCCAGATTAGATATAACAAATATTTAGGTTGTATAAGAATTTTGAATTGTAAGTATTTTGTCGTGTCATACTTTAAGGCTACAGCTTGATGATGGGAGCGTTGTTGCCAAAAATGTTTATCGCTCTAATAATAATGCTGTGAGGAGCCACAAAAAGACATTACTGAGTTATTTCAAACCTTAACACCTCTCACAAGATTAGAGAATAATAATTTGCATTTTTACCTGACACAGACCCAAATAAAAAATAATACAATTCTAGCAGGTGCATTATAAAACGTGTAGGTATAATGATACCCACGCATTCAACCCCTCTGGTAGCTCAGTTGGTAGAGCGGTGGACTGTAGTTGGTGAAAGGAGCAGTTATCCATAGGTCGCTGGTTCAAATCCGGCCCGGAGGACAATTTTTATTATACTGAAAATGAATAAAAATACATTTTGTGACATATTGATTCATAAACCCCCAAAGGAAAATATATGAGTTAATTAACACGTATTTATGCCTCCGTTTTTAATTGTTTTCTACCATTTAAGAATCTATTTAAACAGCGTTATCCTTTCTTGAAGTGGCCCAATGGTCTGTAGATGTTTCAGTGTGAAATATTTTCTTTTCTTCGAAAAACTATAATTTATTTTTATATATGTATCATGTCACATGTTGTTTTTAGGATTGACTGTGGACCTACGCCTTAACTGTTTCAATCCTATTGAAGAATTGAGTAAAAACCTAAAGTTGCTTTGGTTCTTTTTAAAATGTATTAAAAAATATTGTCCAATTGGAAACTCTATTATTAATATAACATGGATATTTCCCTAGTCGGTTAACGTATGGTGTTATGCATTGGGGCAACTCCAAAAAACATATTTTAATGTTTAAATTGCAAAAGAGAGCAATAAGGATTATACAGAACAGTATGATGAGTGACTCTTGTCGTTCACTTTTTAAGGAGTCAAAAAATGATGACTTTTCCCTCAATATCTGGGTCAAAAAAGTCTCCATACACTTACACCTGTTTTAAAAAATATTATAATTTCTGAGGAATTTTCAGGAAAAACAAATTGTTTATTGACCAAATTTATATTTGAAGTATATAATTACATTTTATAACAATTTGCAAACTTTTACATATGTTTGTATATAAACAGAAATTGAAGAAACAAAGTATCAATGCAATATCAAAAAAGTCCGTCACGCAGGGGCTGCGTAAACTAAGCAGATTTCCCCTGTGAAGTTTTACAATAGAGAAATCTGCATACTGGTAACACAATACCACTGTGATTAGATAATGAGAAATCATTCAGTTAATTAAAATAAATACCCAACTGAAACGGCTTCTGAATTGTAAGAATAATTTATATTTTAATAACTCAAATTTTAGTAGTCCAAGAACTAAAGAAGGGGGGGGGGCGGATGAACAAAACGTATTTGCATAAATCTCACAAAGTAAGGAAGGTAAGGTAAGGTTAAAAACGCCAGGTTAGAAGAAGCTTCCGGCTGAGCCGAGAAATGACGAAGATGGCCGACATAATCCGAACTATACCCCACCACAGACTTCATAAAAATGCAAATATCTCGGTTAATATTCAAGATAGAGAATAAATGTATATAACAATATTTATAGTAAATTTAATTTGCAATAAGATTGGTTTTATACAATGTTTCGATCCGATGCATAATAACGGAGATATTTTGAATTTTCGAAAATCCCCCCCTTTAAACCCCCCCTCCCTATGGTCCGATTTCAGCCATTAACGAACTTGATCTTTCTTTTTACATAAAACGGTTAAATATCGAGTTTCATAACGATCAAACAAAAATTGCGACCGCTAGAGCGTTAACAGACAAATATATCTAGATATATATATATATATATATATATATATATATATATATATATATATATATATATAGAGAGAGAGAGAGAGAGAGATATAATTTTGAACGGACCTCATTTTCGTCATCTCCTAGGTAGGATCGATGGACATTTGAAGAAAATTTTCGAAAATCCCGTCATGAGTTCGACCTCAATAGCTGATTTCTCTTAAGGGAAACCTGCTAAAAGTATCAATACAGTTGTAATATTTGTATACTACAGAGTATTTGTCCATTTTAATAGTTTGTATTTCCTCCTTTTTCTCTAATAATTTCAATCAAACGACTTTTCATGCAATTACTTTCTTGGTTACTTGTGGTTCAATCAAATTCCATTCGGAGATTATGGTTATTTTTAAGCTCATTTTTATTTTTGATTTTTATTTAAGATGAAAATCTTGTTTTCAGATTCTTCTTCCTATTTCATCCCATAGCTGCTCAATTGGATTAAGATCAGGGCTCTGAGGGAGAGTATGAAGGTGTTTAGGGATATTAAAAATAAGCCATTCCTTGAAAGCTTTGCAGTGTGTTTCGGATCATTATCCTGTTGAAAGATAAATGAGCCTCTAAACCCCAGATTACGAGCACTGGTTTTCAAATTTGTTTTTAATAGGTCTAAATAAACATGTTGAACCATTTTACCATCTATAACTACCAAGTTTCCTACTCCTCAAACACTCATGCACCCCCACACTAGCATGCTTCCTCTCCCATGTTTGACGGTTCTAATAATGCTTCTCAGTTTTAAATGTTCTCCGAATTTCCTCCAGACACAAGTCCTCCCATCTGATTAGAATACCTTGAATTTTCATTAGTCACTGAAAATAATGGAATCCCAGAACTTTTGTGGCTTGTGTAAATAAGTTCTTGAAAATTCTAAGGTTTCTTCTGGTTTACTTTACTGATCAGTGTTTTTTTCTTGGTACAAAACCATTATAATCATTTGATCTTAGAACAGTTCTCACTGTTTCAGGCACAACATTGAAATTATGAAGACTTGAAAGCATACCTGTTAAGTTAGGATCACTAGCCATTGGGTTTTCCCTTAATTCTTTCAAAATCGCTTTTTAATAAATACCAAGTAATTTTCTTCCGCGGCCTTATTGAGCTCTAGTCCCTAAGTTATTATTTTCTTTATAACGATTAATAATGTACTGAACAGTGACGTGTGACATGTTGAATATTTTTCCAATTTCTTGCAATGAATGACCTTTTCCTCTCATATTAATTATCAAAGCACGAATGTCTTTTGATACCTCCATTTGGAATTTAAACATTAAATTTTAACTTTGAAAAATGGTCTTGACGTATCAAAGGATAGCTTAGAACTTATTATTCCATTCTTTCATATTCTCAATTCCATTTAGTAATTGTAAACATTTATAGATAAGAGTGTATTGAAACTTTTTTGACCTATAATCCTGCAATATTTTCTTTAGATCAGAATTTCTTATCTAAAGAGTTTCAAAAGAAAATTTGTTTCGGAATATATTTTGTTCTATTGCTCATATAAATAACAATAAAAAAATAACTAATTTTAGAATGTAAATATAATGAAAAGTAAACTAGTTTAAACACTTCAAAACAATATGTATGGAGACTTTTTTGGCCCAGTATATGTACCAAACAATATTGTTTGTGAAAAAAAAACATGAACTTCTTTTACAAAAATAGTATAACAGATAATCATAAAACTAGATAAAAGAATATGCTCCAAGCCCTACACCACAATCATAAATATTTCCAGAAAATCGTATCATTTTCAGGAGTAAAACTCTTCAACGTTCTGCCCGAATGAATCAAATCTATTATAATAAAACCTCTTTGATTAAAAATAAATTAAAGAACTTCATAAATGGCGGATGATTTTATACAAAAGATGAATACTTTCAAAAATGTTCAATTATTAAATAAAACTACTAAATATTTGTCATAAATATCGGTATAAAATAATTTGTGATCAGGTACATTGTTTCTATAAGATGGGACAAGTTTCTCATCATTTATAAAGCTTGTCATCCTTTAATAAATTTTCATGTCAACAAATAAAATAATGTATGTGTTAGAGTTGTAATTTTTTTTTATATATTTAGAGTTGTATTAAGATTGTTAATGAAACTAATATATTGTATAAAATTATTTAAATTGCTGAATTTTATACTATGTATTCTTAGAATTTGACCTAATTTTTACAACTATAAATTAAAAAATTAAATAATTGGTAAATAGTTTAATAGACATAATATTACGAAATGGTTTATAGTGAAAAAATAAATAAAAAAAAACTATTTGAAGTTATGATAACAATTAATGGAAATGAAAACATTTCATTTCATTTCACATGACATTCATTGGTTGGATGAAGTCAGTGGTGACTTGAATATTTTGTTAGACGGAGAAAATAACGTAAATATTTGGTATTTTTATGAGAAGCGAAATATGCTTAAACTAATTTGTTAAAACTCATTTCAGAAAGAGCTGTGCGCCTCGGAGAGGGCTATATATACTATCGCCGCCTCACAGGAGTGTAAAACTGAACAACCTCCCTCTACAATGAAAGGGGGCGTCGATAAGTTCAAAGAGAGGGGGCCGGCCCCGTCTTGAAGCCTTAAACCTCTTTCTGCTCCAACATTTCTAAGTTGTTTTTCTCTCTTCTTTCATCCCTCCTTCCATTATATCCCCGTCGGGTTCTTTCTTTTTTGATTGTTCTTCGCTTCTCTTAGATAACCCGACACTTAGGCTTCTAATCACGATTATTTCACCGATTTTTTTTTCTTTTTTAACCCCTTCTTTATAAAAGGACTTCTTTTTTCATTTCGGTTTTTGTATTTTATTTTTCTGAATCGAACTCATGAAACATTTATTTTCTTGAGGGCTCTTAAAATCAATAATTTATCCTAGTTAAAATAATTTAATATATAGTAGTAATTATACTTCTTCGCCCTATATACACATATATGTGTATATATATATATATATATATATATATATATATATATATTAGATTTTGACAGGGCTTCTACTCATAATAATAATGATAGGAGCAAACAATTACAAAATAATTACCATTACTATATAGACCCCGTTAATGGCCTTTTTATCTTATTACGTATATCTTGAATACACTTTTGAATTATAAACATCGTCTTTGTATGGAACCAAGAAGTTTGGTTGGATACCGTACAAATTATTTTGTCAATTATACTACAAGTCAGGTCGGGGGGGGGGGCTTTAAGAACAGCCATAAAAAAAATATATATTTATCTTAACTAATCTTAGCAAATGCTAAACCAAATTTAACTTAAGAAACAAAAAGGAAGTGGACGAGAAGAAAATGTTGAAAAAACGAGTTGTATAATAATTGTTAAGTGGAGTTAACTTCTTTAATAATTCCATGGCGTATTATTGGTTTTAAAAATAAACTTTAAAAAATCAGTACAAATAGTGTCTTTTATCTACCGTGAGATTTTTTTTTCACTCACGTTAAACAATATTCTAGCTGCTAAAATGCTGAAATAAATGGAATATTTTTTTTTATTACTTAGCGACAAGCAATAACACATAGATAAATCTACGTTCATTGACAACGAATATGAGGAAAAATACACATAGCGTCTTTTACGTTTTATGTAAGTTAGATATGTTTGTGGCTCATTTGTTAGACATTGTTCTGTATCATCCGAAAAATCTTATTATGAGAGGTTTTAAAAAAAGTTTGTCCTCCGGGCCGGATTTGAACCAGCGACCTATGGATACCTGCTCCTTTCACCAACTACAGTCCACCGCTCTACCAACTGAGCTACCAGAGGGGTTGATTGCTTGGACACTTATGAAGAATGTAAATAGTTACAAATATTGACCTTTATAAAATATAATATTTTCATTTATCTATGTAAAAACGAAGTCCTTTCTGTTTCTCGGCCAGTTCCAGAGGTGCCGAGGCCTGAAGTTCCTGTAGAAAAATTTAGACGTCGTAGGGTGTACCTTATGCAACCTCAAAATGAGTTGTAGTGATTGTTACGACAGTTGTTGTACTTCTGGAACGGTTTCGAATAATGCAATTATTTTCTGTTTATTTATTGATTACTATGTAGTGCTCCGCAATATGGGGGACTTGGTAAAGATGGAGAAAAGAACAAGTAAACAGAATAACAAAAAAATGGAACACACAAAATAATATAAAGAACAAAGTTAAGGCAACGAAACTAAAAGAAACAAGATACAGGAATATTATTTTCTAGGTTTCGTGTATGTAGAACAATGATGTCCTGCAATAACCTTCGATTTAATCTGCTTGACCTATGCTTCTTAATGTTTCGGAGTTTATATTGCAATATTTTTACATCCGAGTAAGAAGAATTGTAATCACAACATTTTTCGGCGGCTCAGGTTTGCCATGTGAGTTAAAGCGTTGACTTTAATCTCACATGGAAAACCTAGAGTGGCGAGTTCAATTCCTGCCTGGGCAATCTGAATTTATTTAGTGGCGGAATTCATTAAATCCTTAGTCCCACCCAGGCCAGAAATGGGTGGCAACCTGTAGATAACCTGTCCCAATTAGCCTTAGTTGCAAAAAGTGGACGTTATATAATAATTTTAATTCAACCTTTTTGAGTTTCAGATTTCAACAAGATTACCCATTTTGACATTTTCTGAGCTTATTTTGAGTAGTTTCGGCGTGACGTCTATACGTCTGTTCATACGTATGAATGTACGCTTTTTGCATAATATTTAGGAATGTGGTACCGGCTAGTTATACATCGCACCTTTTGATAAAAATAGTCTAAGGGGAGGGGGGTGTATAGGGAGGGGAAATAAAAATAAAAAATGCAAATTTCCTTTCCAGAGAGAATAGAAACATTTTAGTTTATCATCAAGAGGCCTATAATTTATGTTCTATCACATTTTAGACACTTTTTAGTTATTGGCTCGTATATTACTTTCAAATTTAATAATTTTATAATAAATAGAGTGAATCAACACATTTTGTTTATTTAATTTAATAAGAGCACAAGGAATGTAATCATGTTGTGCGTACATGTTTTTTTTTTTAATTTGAAATATACTACTACCAATAAGTTATTTATTATGCTATGTAAGAATATACTGACGAAAGTTCGTAAAAAAGGGGAAATTTCAACAAAAGGAATTGCCTTTTTCGAAATATTCTAGAAATCAGTAACATTCCTTTATGTGTTTCAAATTTCGTGATAATAAAAGTATTTAGCTTTATATTTTGCAGTTGTAGAGCCGAGTTTATAGAGTATCGAATTAAATATTTCGTGAATCGAAGTAGGTTCGTGAGGATCGGTTCCTAGAAGGAGCTAATTCTACTTCGTGGATTTCTAGGAATCTAATAGGCTAGAGATAATTGAAGAGATGAAGGTATTTCGGGAACTCTATTTTCCCACCTCCCAGCAACTAGGACAATAACCAAGTCAATAGCTTTCAGATGACAACATTCACTGCCTTTATTAGCTATTAGTGTTAGCATTTTATTTTATTTATTTATACTTTTTTTTACTTACTCGTCTTTAATTATTAACGGAACACTTTATAGTGCTTCCGAAAATTGGGATGAATTTTTTAGAGGTTAACATCTTTTTTTAACAAGGGTGCGACTAAGGATAGTTTATCACTAAATAAACTTTCTATTTTCCATTCGGGGATCCAACCGTGGACTACAGGTTTACCAGTTTGTTAGGACCTACGAATTAACTCACAAGGCTCAACTGTGCCCTTTCTTATTTATTTATTTATAGCAGTTAATATATACATATATTTTCTATTAATGTATTCCTTCCCTCAACTATCAAATACGGTACTGAACATGACATTATATTGAGCTGAAATTGTATCCTTCTGTTTACAAAATATTTTTTGTTGAATTACCATAAAAAGTTTATCAAAGGTTTACACATAGACGGGCCGATAGGTGTTATTTAAACTTGGCATTTAAGACAATTCCTAATGCATTGGCTTACTATTCATATGCGTTGAGCAAGAGTTTTTCTGAAGTCTGAAAACAAATAAAATACTAATAACTCTGTTAATATTGGAGTTAGAGAAAGAAACATTAAATGGAAAACATTTTCGATCCGCCTCAATGTAAAACCCTCACTCCTCCTGGTCCAATTTCAACCATTATGGGGTTCAATCTTTATTGTTGCTAACGTTTAAATTTCACGTTTGGATAATGATTAAACTATAATTACGACAACTTGAGTGTTAAAATACATGTATACATGAATTTGGAATAAATATAATATTCGTTATCTTCTATATAGGAGGGATAAGTTAATAAATTTTTAGGAAATCGCATCACAAGGATCACCATAATGGCCCATGTCCACTATTGATATAAACGAAGTGTGACAGGGTGACAATAAGGAAAAGGTTGAAATTAACACGACTTGTTAATCACTTGAACTATTTCGCAGGTGATACTATTATTTATTCTAACCCATGCGAATGGATCGTAATATTTTTATTTTATCTTTACGTTGAACGACCTTTATCAGGAGTTTTAGAAATAGAATCAACTCCGGATGTATCAGCTTATAAGGCACTTATCTCTGTTTCAAAAATTTGTATTGAGTATAATTATCGTTTCTACAACTTAGACGACATTTCGTCACATTAAAACCATATATTAGTTGTTTCCATTGCATCTGAAAGCAGCTAATCAGACAAACCTCAACTCATAACTACTGCTACCGACGCGCGAAGTTTCTACAGTAATTCTAACATTATCTGACAAACGACGTTCTTTGAACACAAATGATAAACTAACAAGTGGGCGTATTTCATCTGCCCCAATATTTCGACTTAAAACAATACAACTTGATCTACCCTAACCCCTGTGCGACTCCATAATCTTTGGAACTAGTGTCATCGTACCGATAGATCCAGAGTTTCCTAAATGCGTATCCAAAATTATTTGAGTTTTTAATTATTTTAATTTAATAAGGCAAGTTAATAAAGTTATTTATTGTGACTTTTGGGGATTTGCGAATCAATATGTCCAAAAATGCATTTTTATTAATATTCAGTAGCATAAAAAATATTACTCCTCCGGGCCGGATTTGAACCAGCGACCTATGGATAACTGCTCCTTTCACCAACTACAGTCCACCGCTCTACCAACTGAGCTACCAGAGGGGTTGATTGCGTAGGCATCGTTATACTTCCCATCTTTGGGCAAAGCCTCTACAAACTGTTTCATTAAGCCTAACTTCATATGTAGACTTGGTAGGAGCACGGTTTTTGGATCTACGTGATTTTTGCGCAGAATGTTCTCCTCACCAGGTTTTAGACTCTCTCACAGGACAATTCTGCCAAATATAATCAGCAGTGCTACCAATGCCCTCTACATCCATTATTTAAACTATATAAAGGCTGTTAAATTCTGTAAAAAAATGGTTAATTTAAAATGTTTTTTTTAATAAAAGTCCGTCACTCAGTGGCTGCGTAAACTAAACAGATTTCCGATGTAAGTTTTACAATAGAGAAATCTGCATACTGGTAACACAACACCACCGTGATTAAATACAAACGGTAATGAGAAATATTTCAGTTAATTAAAATAAATTCCCAACTGAAACGGCTTCTGAATTGTAAGAATAATTGATATTTTAATAACTCAAATTTTAGTAGTCCTAAAGAAGGGGGGGGGGCGGATGAACAGAACGTATTTGCATAAATCTCACAAAGTAAGGAAGGTAAGGTAAGGTTAGAAACGACAGGTAAGGTTGGAAGAAGCTTCCACCTGAGCTGAACAGTTACGGAAACGGCCGACCTAATCCGAACTATACCCCACCACAGACTTCATAAAAATGCAAATATCTCAGTTAATATTCAAGAGAGAGAATAAATATATATAACAATATTTATAGTAAATGTAATTTGCAATAAGATTGGTTTTATACAAATTTTCGATCCGATGCATAATAATGGAGATATTTTGAATTTTCGAAAATCCTCTTTCTAACCCCCCCCCCCCCTCTAGTCCGATTTCAGCCATTAACGAACTTGATCTGTCTTTTTACATAAAACGGTTAAATATCGGGTTTCGTAAGGATCAAACAAAAATTGTGACCGCTGGAGCGTTAACAGACATATATATATATATATATAGTATATATATATATATATATATATATATATATATATAATTTTGAACGGACCTCATTTTCGTCATCTCCTTGGTAGGATCGATGGACATTTGAAGAAATTTTTCGGAAATCGCGTCATGAGTACGACCTCAATAGCTGATTTCCCTAAAGGGAAATCTGCTAAAATGTGGAAAAATGCTGGGTAACACCTGTTTTTAAGTATCTTATATAGGTTCAATTGGTGATCGTCGTCAAATTTATGTTTGTAGTGATTTAGTGATAAAACAGTATATAAAGTAGTTTAAAAAATAAATAAACAAGGAGTACTTAGCCTCTATACACTGAATAGATTTTATAGATGACTTCCTTACTTCCGGTAGGTACAGACACATTGAGGAAGTAAGATGTCGGGTCGGGTTACTGTTTCCTCATGGCTCAAGGGTCGTTCCAATTTAACGACAGAGCCACCTCTATTAAACTTACATCAGAGGGGGACTAAATTCAATACAACTCTCTTTTACTGCACCAACTTCCTTCTTTAACAGACACTAAAAGGGAATGGCATATTAAAATGATGTTTTATTTTGGTTAGATCTCTTTTTTTAATGGCCTAGGATTTGGAGATCTTCAGTACGGAGTAGAAAACAAACAGAGTAGGTTTTTCGTTGTTCTCCTTCTTCTGGGCTATTCTACTTAAGTAAATATAAATAATTACGTTAATGTACTATAATACAAAAAGGCAGAAAAATCTAGATCAGTGCAAAGTGTAATCACTATGCTTCTCAATGTTTGGCATACTTCTGACAGCTCTCCAAAGCAAACATGTTCGGACTGCAATGTGTTATATATCGGGAAATATTCTTCTGTAGTCCCCTTTACCCTTTAAAATATATTTTTTGAATTGAGAGCCCGTCAAATTGAGAAGATCAACTCTGGTATACTCAAACATTCATATACACAAGAACATGGGAAGAGCAAGTTGTATTCAGGTGGCAAAGGACTGCACAAGGCAAAATTTTTCGAATTAATGTCTACCAAATTTTTGCAAAATTATGAATAAAATAAGTGGGAACATTATTCGAATGTAATGTATGAAATTACTCACTTCATATTCATTTTTCGTTACTAGTTTTTAAATTAATTATAATTCCACTATTCTTGTTTTAATCCGTCTTTTGCTTAGATAGACTTTATTTTATTTTGTTAAACCATGATATATTAAAGGGATTGTATATATTTGTAGCTTCATCCATTTTTTAACATTAGTTTTTATTTTATTTTTCTTAATTTAATGTTTTCTATTTTTTCCGTTAGTACTATTTTTTCCCAATTAATATCTTGTAATAAAGCTCCAAATATAAATAAATAAATAAAATAAATATAACCGAACAATTTCAAGTCTTTTTTTTTGTAAATATGGCAAATGTGTTAAATAAAATTTATATATCGTCCAATATAATATTGAATTCCCCTTCTTGTCGAACTACAATTTAATATACTTCAGTAGCCGAAAGTCACGATATTTGATCATTAAATCAAAGCAATTACACAGCTAATCCCTCTGGTAGCTCAGTTGGTAGAGCGGTGGACTGTAGTTGGTGGTAGGAGCAGTTATCCATAGGTCGCTGGTTCAAATCCGGCCCGGAGGAATAACATTTTTTGTATCCTTTTTACTCAAAACTAACATTGCAAGCATATTTTGAAAAATTCTTCGTGACTTCAGGAGGAAAAAAGCTTTTGTAAGCGTTTACCCTAGTCTTAGTCTATGTTTTAAAGAATCAATTGATGGTAGGGATGAAATGGATATTATAATAATGGAAATAAAATCCTCCTATGTCAATGCCATGAACAGAGTATTTTATGAAAAAAAGTCAGTCACGCAGGGGCTGCGCTAACTAAGCAGATTTCCCACTTGCTTCAAGTGTTTGCATTTGTCTCGTGACGTAAAAGTTCAATGAGATTAATATTTGTTATTTAGGCTTCAAATAAAGTGCTTCATAATATAACAGCTTATTGTTAATATGGCATGAGAAGGTAGTGGAGGTTTAACGAAGGCCGAAAAACTGAAAAACGCAAATAACTTGGCTAATAATAAAGATAATGAAAACATGTAAACAAAATTTTCAATATGATTGGTTCTATACAATTTTTTGTACAGTTTTTTTTCCGTACAGTACAGGAGATATTTCCAATTTTCGAAAATCCCCTCCGCTAAACCCCCCTCCCACAGGTCCAATTTCCAAAATTAACGAACTTCATCTTTATTTTTTCATAAAACGTTAAATATGGAGTTTGTTAACGATCAAACAAAAATGGCGACCGCTACAGCGTTAACAGGCATATATATGTGTGTGTAGATGTGTATGTGTATGTATATATATATATATATATATATATATATATATATATATATATACATACATATATATAATTTTGAACGGACCTCATTTTCATCATCTGGGTTGGATCGATGGACATTAGAAGAATATTTTCGAAAATGCAGTCATGAGTACGACTTCAATAGCTGATTTCCCTTAAGCGAAATCTGCTAAAAAAAAACTATGTTTTACTGTTAGTTTGCGAAAATTTAATGTATAATTTTAATAAGGCCAAAGGGTAAGGTTACTTAATTATAGATGTGTTTACATTTGGTCTTCTCCAAAGATTCATCAATATGTTTGTAATGACTATAAAATATAGGTTTCAAGTATTCATTCAGCTTTGGATAAACTATTTGATTTGATGAGAAGTAATGACTGGCTTCAAAATAAAATTCATATTTAAATGTGATATACAGTTACGTTGTATATGTATATTTAAAAATAGATTTTCCATTCCAAATTATTCAGTTTGTTTGAGTATGTATCTAGAAACATTCGGTGTAAATTGAAGTGACATTACTCTCTTGGACAACTGGAACTGGCTGGGCCCGGGAGTAAAGTTTGGTCGGGCCAGTAATAAACCAGTTGATTGATAGAATGCTTCTGATTCGCTACGTGTATTCATGGCTTTTTGGTGTCGCGGCTATCTTGCTTTTACGACAGCCTCCCCACCCTCGGGAATCTAACACTGCCCATAAAACTCTGGGCCACTTTATGTGAGAGTGAGCTCTCAAATTCATGGGCAGGGGACATTTTCCCCGCTCCCCAAAATTGAGTTACCATTAAAAATGTAATGAATTCCGTTTTTCCTAGGATGCTTTAGTAGCTGGAAAATTATTAGTACCTATTACGTACAGAGTAAGGGTCATTTCCCTTTAGGGATAATGTTCAACTTTAAACTGAAAATTCAGGTATATTTTTATTCAATTTCTCTATTCCCCAGATTCTATGCCTAATTGAAAATTGCACATCCTTCATCTAATATTCTGGATATTTCAACAGATTTCCCTTGGGGTAAAATTTGTGCAATCAATATCATACGCATGACACAATTTTGGAAAAAGTACATGAATATCGATCCAACCGAAATGATTTCCGATCTACTCTCTCTTTCTCTCTCTGTATATATATATATATATATATATATATATATATATATATATATAATTGTAACCTCTGTCTATACATTGAATTTTTCTCGAAATTTCACGATACTTTTTCGTTTACATGCCAAAGGCATATCTGCAATTTGTTTCTTTGATGTCTGTTTGTTTATTCGTTTGTTAGATTTTCACGCCTAAATTACTGAACCGACTTTTATGAAACATGTTATGTATATTACTACTAACCCAACTTAGACTAAAGGCTATACTAATATTCTCTGAGACGAACAGGAGTTATGGAAGGCCTGAAATTAAAAATTGTGATATTTCGTTTCCTTTTGGCAAATATCAAAAATTGCTTAATATAGTTATTTAGAGTTAATTTTTTCATCTACACTTTGGTCGCATACCAAAGTATAAAGGAGATATATGCTAAAAACTATAGCGGGAGTCTTTATAATTTAAAAGGTCCCAAAAGACAGAATTAACCTTCACGAAATTCCGTATGTAGGTTAGTATTAATGCTTCCATGATTATAAGCTATATTAATATTTTTAAGAACTAATAGGAGTGGGGGTTATAAGAAAAGCCTGAAATTAAAAAAAAACAAAACGCGAAATTCGCTTTCTATTGTTGTCTGTTTCCGGGGAATATGCATATAACATAAGGTGTTAATTTTGATATTTAGAGTAACTTTTGTTATATACACTTTTGTCGTATGACTATAGTGTTTATTTGATTTACACAGTACTCTATATTGAATCGTTTCACTCAACACTAAAGTTCATAGTCGTTAATGAGTAAAATCGAACCAGGTATAGGGAGGGGGTGGAGTTAGAGGAGGGCATTCAAAAATTAAAAAGATCTCCGTTATTATGAGTATGATCGTAAAATTTTATGGAGCCAATCTTGTTAAACTCTTGATGCTCTACAACTGTTATTTTTTTTTCGTGATTCAAATATTTAGCGAGTTATTCGTACTTTCTTGTTTTCAACATTTAGTAAACCCTCACTCCAACTTTACGGATTTTTGCTTCGAAATAGAAAATATATGGTGAGATGAGATCAGTAGTGTGACACATAAGCATGTGGAAATCTGCTTAGTTTACGAAGCCCCCGTGATGCACAGGTGGAGTGGACTTTTTTTTTTTACACAAAAAGACTTTGAAAATTTGATTTTTTTTTTGTGGATCCCTTACGATAATAACTTTCTTTTAAATAGTTAATACTGAATAATTAATGCACGGACAATTAAATCAAGAGTAAAAGGGTTGAATAGAAGAATTTAGTTTGCCCCTCCTATTTTTATTCCCAATTCAGTTGATTGAATTGTTCTCAGAGCCGCGAAAAAAAAACCCCAAAAAACTTTTCTACAGACACAAGTGCTATGCATAAATTGTATAATTACCAAATAAATCCCGCACTGTCTATGAAAGGGCGATATTTTTGACCTGAAATTAAAGTCAAAATCAATTTGATGTGTATCTATGAGACAATTATTTATTTATTTAGGCACGTGGTGGTTTTTTTTTCTTTTTTTTTTCAGAATCTATTTCTGCCCTGTATACTTGTTTAAAAGATAATTTTGTTGTCTACAACTATTATGTCCGAGAATTTTTCAATAAAAAGTGCCTTTTCTCAAATAAAGATTTGTGCATCTTACTGCTAAAGCATGCATCAAATCGAAATATTCACCGATATAAACTCGTTTTAGAATTTGATTTTCTACAAGAATCCGCCCTAGAAAGTATGGCATTCCATTGGAAATTCCAAAGTTATGGTCGCTGGAGAAGGTTAGGAGGTTTAATATAGACTGTAGGATTCTTCCGAGACTACTTTTGGTTTTGTTCCGTTGTTTTTTAAATTGATACTTTTTTCAAAACTTCTAACTTTTATTTATACGTATATCACGTTAGTTTTATTATGTACGCAGTATATAAATTGAATTATTTCTCGATGAAACAAATTACTTTTTTTTTTTTTTTTTTTTTGGAGAGGGGTGAGTATATATTGACAGATATGTTTGATTGAGACAGCGCCCCTGGCGAGGGAATTAGGTGATAGAGAAATGAGCTGGGGACTCGTTACGAGGGGAGAGGCTGATCTCACTCTCTACAACTCTAATAACCACTGAATCTTGGACTTATCCCACCACCCCCAAAGTCACTCTTCGACTAACTCACTCACCTTTCTCTCTCTCTCTCTCTCTCTCTCTCTCTCTCTCTCTCTCTCTCTCTCTCTCTCTCTCTCTCTCTCTCTCTCTCTCCCCCTCCCTCCCTCCCTCTCTCTCTCCCTCTCTCTCTCTCTCTCTCTCTCTCTCTCTCTCTCTCTCTCTCTCTCTCTCTCACACACACACGCTCACTCACTCCCTCTCTTACAATCCTTCTCTTTCTCCCTCTGAGAAGATTAGCTTTAGGAATTCTTGAAATCGTTGTAGCTCTATAGACGTCATTTTCGAAAACTTTCTCCATAAATACATTGGTTTACGGAACATGATGGCTACTGAAATATATATATATTTCAGTTATTCCTTTTGGAGTTTGGTCAATGTTGGTGAAAAAATTTTAGTTTATACCGATATTTCGTGAATCTTTATTTTCTCTTCTTCAGGGCAAGACTAAATATACCTATAAACTATTACACATGGCTACTGCACTAGGACTACGTTCTTTCCCTAGTCCTAGTGCAATAACCATGTGTAATAGTTTGTAGGTATCTTTAGTCTTGCCCTGAAGAAGAGAAAATAAAGATTCTCGAAATATCTGCAAAAACTAAGATTTTTTCACCATCATTGACCAAACTCCAAAAAGAATAACAACACCATATATAAATATAACCTGATCGAAAACCTCAACACAATTATATATATATATTTATATATATATATATCTATATATATATATATATATATATATATATATAGGGTTTTCCATAGGACATGCATTACCCCCCCCCCCTCTAGATTCTATAGCTTTCGTAATAATGGGATGAGACTCGGCAGGCCATTGCTATAAGTTATGATCTACCCCGAAAATTTCTCCTGTGTATTTAGGACCACCAATCCATTTTCCATTTCCAATGGAATGGTATATTTTCTACCACGGATTCTTAAAGTAAATATATTTTTATGACTATGTCACTCTAATGAATATTTTAATCAGATGATTATTTAAGCCGTAATTAGCAGACAAATTAATAAAAAAAAAATCAAAATTTCTAAGAGCAAAGGATTACAGCCGGCATGGGTGAAAATATCACTCATGTAGGTGAAACAAAAATAGATATCGCGATGCTGATTACTATAAACATAGCCTATCTTAAACGCTGTCAAAAAAACAACATTTTGATGTCAAATTAAGCCATTATTAGTTCCATGAAATTGGACATGATATGAGACCTGTAGTAAAGCATTTTAGTGTACTTGACAATGAACTATCTGAGTTGAAAGAGAATGAGGTACTTGAACTACAGTTGGTCGGAGAATTTGAGGCTGATGATATGCAAGCCTGAGATATTGTTTTATTTTAATTAAAAAATACGGAAAAAGTCAATGATGAACCTTGAATGAGGCATGAAGTAGAATTTTATTTGCGTAGCTCAAAAGCATGTGATGTCTGTTGAAACAGCATTAGCTATATCGATTCAGAAAGAAGAGCTAGAATTAGGAGCCAGAGATGGTAAAATGGAATGAGATGAAGAATTTCTGGCAGCAGAAGATGTTTGTCAGTTGGAAATGGGAAATGAAGAAGTTTAAGATTGATGTTGATTGACAATGGCGAATTGATCATTGTTGGAGTTGAAAGAGCTGATAAAGAAATATACAGTTCTCAATACTTATTTTTTAAAATACTAATCAAACCAGCATTGAAGTGTATTTTTATCTATTTAAATTCCAATTTAAAGCCAACGACCCATCAGTTAACCCACAAGTCAAAGCTTTTAATCTCATGGCCAATCTAAGCATCTCTACTGTTCATCAAAAATATTGGGAAAATAAAATTACTCCATATTCTAAAATAAAATATTGCGATTCAAACGTTGACTTTGAAAGCTATAGACAATGCGGAGCATTTCATGCCTTTTCAGCGGTATTTGAACAGAGTTAAGAAAACTTCGAGGGGACAAAATAAGTTTATTTTGACATATTGAGAGTATATATTATCTGATCATATATGTGGGCCGAAACTGTGAACAAAACAATCTTATACCTAGACTTTGCATGCAGAGAATATTGATGGAATGTAGATCGAACATTGCCCGAATAGTTGAGGAGTTTGCTGGTTTCTACGCCATGCCCCATAATAACATTCCGCTATTACTTGCACATATAAGGAAGAGAAAAACAGAGGCCTTTAATATCTAGTTTCTGAATCGAAGAATGTCTTTTATGGAAAAAGTTGATTATCCTGTTGAGTCTCCAACTCAACCTACCCTAGACAAGTCAGCTACGCTACAGATTAGAGAGGTGAGTAATTATAATATTTCATCTGTTTTTAACTCAAATAATGGGCATTTTATCCTTAAAGAACATATTATTTTTGATATAAGAAACTGTTATTTTTGAAACTAAGATATGCTTATATTTGGTCACATTTGATTTTTATTAAACAGTTGGAGCTCATGTTAGCGTTAATTAAAGCGTTGCCTTTAATCTCACTTGGTAATCTTAGAGTGGCGAGTTCGAATTCCGCCTTGGCAAACGAATTTATTTAGTGACGGAATTCATTGAATAAAATCCTGAGTGCCACCCTGGCTAGACAAGGGTGATAACCTGTAGATAACCAATTAGCCTTAGGTGCAAAAACTGAACTTTAATAAATAATTTAATATATTAATAGTTTCACAAATCAAACATAATATGTGCTTTAAGTTAATAAAAACCCCAAATAAATATCTAAGTAACATGGACATTCATAAATCCGTAATATTTAATTACAATGAATAATACTTTTTTCGATCACAAATTCCCCAAAAATCACTAAGTAAGCTCTGACTTTCATGACATAACCTCTCAAATTCTTATACGATTAACGCCCTTAGAGTAGAAGTAAATTCGGCTTTGGACAATGTGATAATCAAAATTAGGAATCACTGAAAAAATTACTCGATTCAGACGATCTCATACATTTATACAATACTAAATGTTTTTACATTTTGGACGCACCATGTTGGATTTTGAAGCATTGAGTTTCTCTATTGCAAAGTTATATTGGTATGTAACTGCTTGTTTGACATGAGGCTGAGATTGTAAAATTTACACGATCAACGTGATTGCTAGTGAATACCGCGAATTACTTACTGTTTAGCATGCCCTGTAGTACTTGCATGGAGTTCACTTCTGTTTCCGTTGTAAACTGTACAGAAGGTTCAAGTCTCTGGTCATAACCTCTGCAAGTCATCTGTTAAACAGCCTCCAGTCCCAGGGACTACCAGTTCTCCTAGCCTTACCAGGTGGACCATAACACCTTCTGTTTCTATAAACGTCTTGGTTCGATGAGTTATTACCCCATATGCATGGACATCATCAAATTCCCACAACAAAAACTTCTTGTCTACTTCCACCTACTCCTAGGTTCAAATTTTAATGACTTTGTTGTATTTATACTAGCTTAATAGGATCGTGCATTGAAATATAATCCATGTTCAAAAGCTCATTAAATATGAATTTTCTTGACTTCTCACGTGACGAAAGAATGAAGACATGACAATTAACACTTGTCATTATAATACAATAGCGTGTAATGAATGCTTGTTTGTAGCAGCTATCAGTTCTACCAACTAGCGTGTTGCAGCGCACGTTATCTTGTTTTCTTTGATCGGTTGTTCAGTTATTCGTGAATGTCATGCCGAATGACTCAAACAATACTACATAACTGCAGTAATTACATGTCAGACACGAAAATTCTAAAAGGACAATTAGAAATAATTTCCTATCACCCTTTCTATTTAAAAATAAAATGTTCCCATACGTCCTGGGAATTGCGAACTCCTTAGATCAGAAATAAATAGTGAGTGATGGGTTAGAAATTGTAAATATTGCATTTGAAGGGAGTTCTAGTCAATCTAGAAGTATGCACAAGGAACCTGGTTCGTACAGCTGAGGCGCCTCAAGAATAGAAAGCCAGAATTGAAAGTTCTTGAAGGTGGCGGCACTGCAATCTTGCATCAAACTGCAGATGCCTACTTCATTCATATATACTGAGGGTTGAAATGGGCATATGTCACTACCATAACATAACGTCGGTTTGTCATGGGACGATCTAAACCTGAGGAACTCACATTGGAATTTATTAAATCGGAAGCTCATGAAATCCAATTCCACTTTCATCTCATATTCATTTATTCTACCACTGCACTTATTCCGGTTTAGAATAGCCTCTTTAGATATATAGACACTTAAAAGGTACAGCGTTAATCCTCCTCATCATAGAGAAAGGTTAGCTTTCGGATCGGTTATCTCAAATTTACCAGATTTCCCTTCCGGTTTTGAGGTCGTACTCATGACGCGATTTTCGAAATATTTCTTCGAATGTCCATCGCTGGTACCCAGATGACGAAAATGAGGTCCGTTAAAAAAATATGTATATTTGTCTGTTAACGCCCTAGCAATTTTTGTTTGATTGTTACCAAACTTGATATTTAATCGTTTTATGTAAAAAAATAGATCAAGTTCATTAATGGCTAAAATCGGGCAAGTGAGAGGGGGGATTTAGAGATGGATTTCAATAATTCGAAATATTTCCGTTTCTTTAAGTCGGATCGTGAAATTGTACATAACTAATCTAATTGCAAATTAAATGGTCTATACATATTTTCTGTATCTTGAATATTAACCGAACTATATTGGATTTTATAGATTTCGGCTTTCATTAAAACCCTCTACTCCTACTCAAGTCACAGTAATAATGAGCTGTTATAACATGAACTAATTCATTACAAGGTTAAATACAAAATTTTGTTTTAATTGAACTTTTAGTTCTTGGATTACTAAAATTGGTGTGATTGAGATAAACATTATAAATTACAGCGCTAGCTATAAGTAAGTAGTTTTCAATAAAATTAATATGTTATATTAAGATTTATCTCATTAATTATTTTTCTTTACGGTGTAGAATATTTCTATCAATCTCTCTGCGAGGTTGGCTGACCTGTTTGTTTACAATTCAGACGCTTTCCGTTGTCGAGACTAATAACTTGTAAATTGACTGAAGGATTTCCGAATGAGGTTGTATTTATTCACTTAATATTCACGGTGGTGTTACCCCCATTTATTTATTCCTTTTTTAAATTAACTTTATAAACTGAGGATGTTCGGGATCGGTTACTTACAGGCTACACCGTATTTTTATAATGGTGGTGCAACTTCTAATTGGTGTGTGTTATCACTGAATTGATTCATGTGCTCCTCCGAGCGGTGAAAAATATAGACATACCATTTTTGTTTATTAATTTATAGTAGTTAAGCTGTGAATCGTGAATTGGCTCGGTCGATATTGACCATATCTCTCGAGAAGTTGAAAGATATGAGGAAGTATAAGGTGAAAGTGTAACACTATTTGAGGTGGTAGAAGTAGAAGTGTCTTCCCAAGACGAAGTAGCCCTGTCAAAAAGTTCCTAACTCCAACTGTCCGTTTCACTTTAGCAACGATAGAGATCTTCAACATCTCAGTAATATGTTCCCTCTCTTTTCGAAGACTTATCGCTAAATCACTTCATGTAAACGTACACTATTAAATGTAACTAATAGTTATAACATCTGCAGTTGGATCTATCGCACTCAAACAATATGTGATATATCGATACATAGGATTTAGACTAAGGGGAAAAGACACTTGTAAGATAAATGAATGAATTATTTTATAGTATTACTAGTAAATTAAGTTGTGTATTTGAATATATTACAATGGAGGTTAAAATATAATGGGAGGACGGAAGAAAAAGAGTTAGCTAGAGTTGGGGTAGGAGAAAGGAAAAATGGGAGTAGCCAAAATTGTATCGGTCATGTAAGAGAACATTCATTAAAACTGATTGGACTATTTTCAAAATGCAATTGAAGCAGTATTTTTTTTGTAATAATATTGTATTATGTTATTTATTTGAGATTCATCTTTTAACATGTTAGTATATAATTTTACAAAATGAGATAAATATTAAAAGTTTTGAAAACTAAATTTTACAAATTTACATTATAAATAGAAAGGACAAAACTAAATATAAATTGTTAATATATTTGCAACATAAGAACATAATAAATATAAAAAAATAAATTAAAAAAACTACAAGAAAAACTATAAAGAGTAAAACTGGAAGGAGGCAAAACTTATATTCCACGTACAGTACTATATATAACTTTCATAATGGTAAATAATAGCTTTTACATTTCATCAAATAATACATTATCTCTTAAGTACTTAAAAACATCATCTATAAATTGGCTTCTGTCGGCTAGTAGATCGCATACATTTTCGTCATCTCCTGGGTAAGATCGACGGGCGTTTGAAGACATTAAGAAAGTCACGTCATGAGTACAACCTCAATAGCTGATTTCCCTTATAGGAAATAGGCATCTTATTGCGGGAGACTTTGAGAATATGATGTAGATAACGTCATCGGCGTTTGATTGTAGCAGGTGTTATACCGGCTTAGTTCAAGTAGAACCTGAGAGACGGCCTGTTTCACTAAAATTGCGTAAAATAATATTTTTTAAACTGAGTGTAACTTTATCTTAAGCAAAAATAGATACTAGTGTCCTAAATTACCCAGGATGCTTCCTGATAAGGGTGAAGGCTTCCAAAGATATAGAATGTAAATTATTGTGAAGGTGGGGGTGGGGGTGGCAATATGGGGAAGATAAGTCGCAGTCATAGATTCCGTTGCCTCTGATTGCTTTGGCAAGAAATTGCCTCTCACAGATATTTTCGTTTCATCCCAGATTCGACTCATTTCTCCTCATTTTTCTCTGTATTATGATTCTTATTATTCTGGACCAAATATTATTTATATATTCTTCAAATTTGATGGCAAGGGTCTCCAATAAAAAACACTTTTTTCGGTGCTAACTTTATTGAACCTGCCCTGGATGTTTCGTGGCTTATTCGCCACCTCTTCATGGCTATCCTTTTTTAAATATATGTATATATATATATATATATATATATATATATATATATATATATATACAGTAGGGACCCGATTAACCGAGTCATTCGGGACCGCTGTTACCTCGGTTAATCGAAATTCTCGGTTAATCGGAACCTACTAATACCAGCTGAAAATGTAAGGTTTTTAGAATAAAAACTAGTACCTATAAGTTTAAAATTGACGTGTTTGAGGGCTCTAGGTTTGGCTGATTTTCCGATTAAAACTTAACTTTAGTTTATCCTCTCCACTTGCATTCGCGCAAACCTAAACAGTGACCCTATCTTTAACACCCTGGAAACCACTAACAGATTTTTCCATATTCGTCGCTAGAGTTTTTTGGGGCAACACTTTATACCACAAACCGGTCTCATCAGCATTGTAAATTTGGTCCGCGCATAGACTATGGGACTTTACTAATAAAGAAAAACTATTAATAATAAATCTGGTCGCAGATTCCGTGTTTTTTGCGATGTGATCCATGGTGTGACCGGACATAAACTGAGAATCAATGAGCTAGGATGGTTGTGACAAGTAGAGATGTAAATACAATATTCCCGGAACAGGGGAAGGAGGGTTGGACGGGGTGCTAGAGATGTATTTCTCAGAAGGCAATTAACGACTGTCTTAGAGCTTCCTTTTCAATAAATCGCTTGCTGAACACCTGCATCCGGTCTAGGGTTTTGAGGGTTTTAAAAAGGTTCATAATCACTTCCAAAGGTTACCGCTCCTATTTTTTTTTTTTTTTTTTTTTTTTTTTTTAAATGTTTGGCACCTCGGTTAATCGGGACCTCGGTTAATCGAACCTCGGTTAATCGGGTCCATACTGTATATATATATATATATATATATATATATATATATATATATATATATTATTCTTATTTTAAAAAAGGATAGCCCCTGAATAGGTGGCAAATAAGCCACGAAGCATGTAGGGCAGGTTCAATAAATTTTGCACAGAAAAAAATGTTTTTTATTGGAGACCCTTGCCATTAAATTTGAAGTCTGTATTATCATATTTCCATCTCATATTCTCAATGTGGATTTTTTTACAGGTGGATCTAAGAAAGTGTGTTCGATTTTGGGCCATCCCCTTCGACTATTAATGCCTATCGCATGGGTTCTATCAGTATTAAGTAAGATCATTTTCCTGCCTCCAAACGTGCGTAAATATTGAATAGTGAGGACACTTGGGAAAAAGTTTCTACATTTTATCATATTTCAAATTGTATTTTAAATATTATATAACTATCTAAGTTACTCGGCGATGCCCTAGAAATCATTGTTGACTGAATAATGATGGTATTTTCATTGCAAGGCTGAATAACTCTTTAAATAATCAAATTAACTTTAAATGCTTATTATCTTTTGTCATATTGACATTACCAAGTAACGTTTAATAGTTATAGGTAGCATAAAGTCGTTTCAATGAATTCAACCTAACGGTGGAAACAAGATAATATATACCGGAATTCATGAGTTCTATTCCCCACAACCTTCGCTGTCACGCGTTGTGCAAATTCTACCTGACTTTTCTTAAATAATACATTATACTAGTTAAATAATATTTATTATTTATTAACGTCCACTTTTTGCAACTCAGGCTAATTGGGACGGGTTATCTACAGGTTACCATCCTTTTCTAGCCAGGGTAGGATTTTAGGATGTTATTTAATGAATTTCGTCACTAAATAATATCCTTTGCCCAGGCGAGAATCGAACTCGCCACTCAAGGTTTGCCATTTGAGATAAAGGTCAACGCTTTAACTCCCATGGCTAACCTGAGCCCACAGTTAAATAATAGAAATGCTATTATAGTTTACATTTCTATTGGAAATAAATATCAAAATTGTTTTTTATTGAAAATAAATTACAATGAGTGAGGAAATGATTTATAACCTCACTAATCCGAAACATACTTAGACCTATCAAATAAGTCTAACAACATTACATCATTTGTCGTAATATGTCTGCATCTAATAAACATTAAACTAATAAAATTCTGCTTTACTTTACAACTTAGTACAAATGAAATTGGTTTCCTGTGAAATTAGTTATTGTATATAATGTTTAAACTGTGTTATAAGACAAAAATGTATATTAAAAAAGAAACCCCACTCTTGCTCCCAGAAAAAAAGTAAATATAGGTAATTTGATTGGATGAGTTGACGCTTATTCACATAACGAGTTTTTTAGTTCGTTTCAGTCTTTTGTGCCCAGTAAAATTGTTGGCTTCCGCTTTAGTTTTATTGTATATCTCGTTATACGAATAACGTGTATATAATAAACTTACTCTTAATAATAAAATAAGTACTTATTTCTTGTGCATGTTTGCCGAAAAACAATAGGAAATGAAATCGTGATATTATTTCAGGCATTAGGTTTTAGGAACATGATCGTTAAGTTTTCTTAAATTTTCCAATGTTTTCCTCAATTTTCTTGATTTTTTTCTTTCATAAGAACCATCTTCTAACAATAAAAAACACAACAAAAAATAAGTAGCGAAATTGGTCCAACCGTTCACGTGTGATGAAAATACCCGATATTTCCTTCTTCATTTTCATAGTTGACTCATAAGCCTACTACGTTATTTCGTTACAGGTGTCACATGAATTCATTAAGTTCTTCCTTTTGCTATGTCACACATATTTTGCGGAATTATTGTATTGCCTGGGGTGATACCTTCGCTTTAATATAACAATCCGATGAGGGAACCACTTTCTTGTACTATTAAATGAAATACACAACATGGTTAACTTCTCTTCAATAAAAATATTTTTGACTGCTATTTACTTCCCAAATTTTTTTACGTTGAACAAAAAACGTCAATTTGTTTATTATTAACAAATTTACTATATCTCTTATTGCCAAAGAGAAATGCCATTTTTTATTTCCACCCTCCTCCAAACCCTCCATTCCTCTTTCGATTTCAATCAGAAGGGTGCGCCTGGTCCAATAGATATTATAACAGTACTAAATATCTAATTTCATCATTATAACTTTAGTCATTTTGTAGGGTGCGGAAGTGGCATACGTAGAGTATAGAGAATATAAACCTTGGGCAAGTCAAGCTGAAACTAGTGTAAATGGATTCATCGAAGATCAAAACCATTACTTAAGCTTATAAGCTTTTATTGGTTCATATCATCAACTAATTTGAAGAGCTTGAGTAGTTCTAACTTAATCTTTGTTATAAAGAATTTTTGATTAGTGTGCTATATAATTCTGAGGTTATTGGCTATATTAGTTCTCAAACCTTCAGATAGATGAGCTTGTTTTTCTGCTAACATTTTTGGGCACCGTTGTGCTAAACCGGTACTCAAGAGCTTACTTTCACTCAGTGCATTAGTTTTTTGTTCACTGCTCCTCCTCTACTAAAATTTCTCTGAAGAAGGCTACCAACGGTGTCTGGAACTGTCAGCAAAAAAAAAAATATACTCATCTATCTGAAAGACTGAGAACTTTTATAGCCGATAACCAACCATCATTAACTATCATATTAGTTATATTACATTGAAATCTAATATAATCAATCTTGTCGATAAAAAAATGTTCTACAATTGTTGTTCTATACTTGTTTTCTAACTTTAATATCAAAGGAGTTCTTTGTATTTTGGCGTTTTCTTAAACCCCCACTTCTACACTTGGTTGCATGTCTTAGGGAATACAATGAACTAATACATTACATTTTACGAACTGCATCATTTGAAACTTGTACACACAGTTATACGTTAGTAGCACCAATTACCTGGGTACTAGAGTCTGATTTCCTTCATGATTGTAGCCTGTGCACTATAGTGAAACCGATATTGGCCAGTTTGGAGCATCAGAGTTAGCAGTATGTGCAACTTATGATGAAGTTAGAAGCTGCCGTCAGTGCACTGTCACTAACACTAATTGGCTTTCAACTCTCACTAATTGATATCAGCATGCATAGGTAGTGTATCAGCTTGGGCGAATTAGTAATAATAACCCAGTTTCAGAAAACCTCTGTGCATAGTGAACGCCTTAGTGGCTTACCACTTTCAACATTTTTAGCAAATTTCCTTTAAGGGAAATCACCTATTGAGGTCGTATTCTCGAAATTTTTCTTGAAATGTCCATGGATCCTACCTAGGAGATGACGAAAATGAGGTCCGTTCAAAACTGTATCTCTCTCTCTCTCTCTCTCTCTCTCTATATATATATATATATATATATATATATATACACACATACACATTTGTCTGTTACCGCTCTAGCGGTCGCAATTGTTGTTTAATCGTTACCAACCTCAATATTTATGTAAATTGCTCTAAAATGAATAGGAATATTGGCTGTTTTGTGGTATGTATGGGGCCTAGCATATTTTTTTTTTTTTTAATTATAAATATCAATAATGTTTATTAGAAATTATTGTCTTTTTTCCCCCCATAAAAAAGAAATTTAATTAAGATCGATTTAATTAAAATTAATAGGATAAGAAAAAATACCCAATATCCCTATTCATTTTTGAGCAGTATGTAATGAAAGATCAAGTTCGCTGTAATCGGGCCAGGGGGAGAGGGGATTTAGAGGATGAGAATTTGGAAAATTCAAAATATCTTCGTTACTATACGTCGGTTCGAAAAATGTATAGAATCAATCTTATAGCAAATTAAATGTACAATAAATATTGTTATGTACATTTATTCACTATCTTGAATATTGTCGGAGATATATGCATTTTTCAGTTTTCAGCCTTCAGAAAACCCCCCACTTCTACTCATTTTACATAAACAATACTCGATTATGTAATAAACCACATCATTTGAAGCTTAAATACCAAATATTATTTTCAAGAGTCATTTATTATACGAGATACATGCAAATATGTTCCGGTGACCCCCTCCCCCCCTTCATAAGTTTTTGGACTACTGAAATTTGATTGATTGAGATACAAAATTATTCTGATACATTATAAATTACAGTACTAGATATAGTAAATAGCTTTGAATCAAATTAATAGGTTATTTACAGATATATTACAGTAATTGTTCGTTCCGGTAAGAATTTGGCAAAACTGTTTGTTTACATTTCAGGTGCTTTCCGTCTGGAGGTTTCATTTTATTGTTTGTATTTATTCACTTAATATTCGCGGTGGTGTTGTGTTACTGGTGTGTAGATTTATCTATTGTAAAAAACTTCACGAGGATAATCTGCTTAGTTTACAAAGCCTCTGCGTGACGGACTTTTATATTTTGTTGGAAAGCGGCCAATCGCAATGCAACATCTACAGTTTTTGAATTTATGTGAATCAAGTATTGTATTTTGGCTTCTGTGAGAACTAGAATAATGTATGAAGGTTTCTCTGATTATGTGAAATCTGACCTAATTGGGGAGGGGGGGGTGTTGTATGGGAGTTCAAATTCTAAATCTTATCACGATGAACATAACTCATATTGAGCTCCGGACTGGCAGCTCTGTGAGCCCTCGGCAAAATTAGCCGTGCGCCCCCCCACCCCTAGCGGAATGTTTGATCATATCAAAATTCACTTACTAGTAAGTTTCAATAAGAATATTTTAAATTTAAATTAATAAAATATGTAGCTGATGAATTTTAGGTTATAAAATGCGTATGTATAATTCATACAAATATTTATTGTAGGATTGTAGGCTATTACAAAAATTAATAAATCTACATCGGATTGAAAATGTGTATAGAATAAATCTTATCTTGTTTAAAATTGAATGAACTATTAATATTGCTATATACATGTATTCTCTATCTTAAATATTAACCGAGATATTTGCATTTTTCAGTTTTAAGCCTTCAGTGAACCCCCACTTCTGCTCTTATTACATAAACAATACTCTGTTATATAATAAATCATATTATTCGAGGCTTAAATACAAAAGAATGTTTTCCAGAGACCTTTTGTTATACGAGATAGATGCAAATATGTGATCCCCCTCTCGTAAATGCTTGGGCCACTAAAATTTGATTGACTGAGATAAAAAATATTCTGATTCATTAAAAATTACAGTACTAAGCATAGTACATAGTTTTCAATAAAATGTTATATTCTATTTCAGTTATTATTTTTCTTTCCGTTGAGCCCTTGGCAGATCTGTTTGTTTACAGTAGAGACGCTTCCCGCCGATAGGAGAAAGATTTCTTATTACCGTTTGTATTTATTCACTTAATATTCACGTTATGTTAGCAGTATGTAGGTTTATCTATTGTTAATCTTCACGAGGCAAATCTGCTTAGTTTACGCAGCTCCTGCGTGACGGACTTTTTTTGTTCTTCTCATTCGAGCCCTTCGGCATTAGCCGACCTGGCCAGTTCGACGTATCTCACAGGTCTTTTTATGGTTAACGATAAAGTCATGTACAAATCTCCTGTATCTGTAATGGTTACAGAGAGATTACAGTTTTTTTTCCCTATTTATCATTACACATATTAGATAACTGGTATTAACATGAGCGAGAAGAATACTGAAGAGACACCTGAAAACGTGTAAAACCATAAATACTCCTGTTTGCAGAGACAACTCTACGCTTCGAAGTGATATTTATTTTATTTTTTAGATTTAGAGATATGTATTGTCAATCGAGTTAAAGCGGGGATGGACGAATAGCTCGATGCTCCGACGGCTTTAATCCAGGGATTTAAAGTTCGATCGGACGGGAAAAAAGAAGTCCATTTCAAACATTTTGCGAGCAGAGAAATGAAATTTCTGCATTATAAGTTTGGATTAAGACTTGAGTGGAAGTGTTTCCACCGGAAAGCTTAAGCTTGGTTATTTTACTGCAAATGGTGCTATTAAGGTAACGTTTTTATCGAATGAACGAATTTTTTTCCGAGCTGTATTCATGGGATCGTTTCAAGGACTGTTATTACTATCATCGAGTTTCCATTTCTTTGGATTATTTAATTTCCTGTCATTTTCGGTGATCTAGAACTTAAAAGCATTGTTAGTTCTACATTGCAGTTTAAATGTTAATAGCTCAGGCTCAATTTGTGAAGTACGGGAATATTTGCTATATAACTCTAGATACTCCTGGTAAATTATTACTCTCAAAATTTCTATTATCATTTTTAAGAAGTGGTGAAGTAAAAGATGTACTAGATCTTTTACTTCACCACTGGAAACAAATACTAATACAAATGGTTTTAAAATTCACAAACATCTATATTTTATATAAAGTAAAATGAAAGTGTAGAGTAAAAAAATGAATTTATAATAATAAAACGCATTAAATCCTATGGACATAAATTTAAGCAATTTTAAGGAGCACGCTGCATTATATATGTAATTTATTTCACAATTTATATTTTATTTATATACTAAATTATTATCCAATAATGAAAGAAATCTATATTAATGTTTGAAAAAAATGAAATCTAATTCTTTCGGACTTTCGTTTTCACGTTCCAGCTCATTTTAAGAACCATGTCATTCAAATTAAAATCCGTGTAAAAGATTTCTGTGAACTTTTATTGTATTTGAGACACATCATACACACAATTTTTAAAAAAAATACTTCAAGTCATTTTTAGTAAAGAAAAATTCCATTTCTGTTTGGTGTACTGGCTGATCCAAAAGCAATGGCTAAGATTGATCTGCAGCAATCACAGAAACAGAAGATTTTTTCAGAAAAGTTACCTTCCCACTACAGCTTACTTGGAACTGAACTTCACACAATTTGGTTGACACTTAAAATCATGACACATGCGCACTTTAAAGACATTAAAATCACGGCCCCAAGCGCTCACTAATTTGTTCCAATTCACCAAGTTCATTATTAACACTCCGAGATATTTACATCACTCAACCAATAGCACTAAACGTAATAGAAGAAATTTATATACAACAAACATAACGAAATACAATTACACTAATTGGCTGCGAGTAGGAGTACTAGATGGGAGGAAGTTGTTCTTGCTAGACTCAGGATCGGCCACAAATGGGCAGTTTATGACATGGACAGACAAGCCTATATGCAAATACTGCAACAAGCACCAAACGATAAAACGCATACTGACAGATAACACTCAACGATAAAACCTTCACATACCCCACGATATGACAGAACTACTAACTGACAGCAGCCAATATATCCCACACATACTAACACATCTAAAACATGTAATCGTTTACCAATGCATATAAAATTAATATACAAGTGGTATTCAACATACTTACGAAGATTTAAAAGGGGTAACTTATTATATTGTAATAGGCAGAGTACGGATATGAAAAACCTCAGATATTTAAGGAATATTTTCCATACTAAGTAAAAAAGTTTCAAGGTTACATAAAGGGATAAATGGATTACTCTAAAAGAGATCGTGCCATCTCCTTGGATGTGGGACATAAGCCAAATAAAGAAATATTTGTAAATCAACTGTTCTATAACTTTGGCTCTCTTGTGTGGCTTCATCTTGTACTTGTCCAATGAACAGGTAATCCTTGCTCCCACGGGAAAGAACGAGGGAATAAAGAGGGTCAAAATATATGCAGTGGTTTCCCATTGCATGCTTCATCAGCCCTTCTCAAAATAAATATATCGTGCTTGGAATTCTACGTAAACCAATAAAGAGGCAAGAGTAGATCAGAATTCCATCCCTGGAGTTGTTAGAGTGCCATCTCTCCTTAGCCAGTAGCTTGCATATAAGCTGACTAATTATAACCATTAGTACTAGGGATGAGCATGCAGATTACACCGAATTGGCCCACCAGTCTCCTTCCGTTACATATAGTAAGAAAGTATTTAGTCCTGGAGGAAGAGGCTATATGTGGATTCGGGGTTTCACCTCTCGGGGGTGGGGGATACTTTAACATCAAAGCATACATTTTTTAAAATCACCAATAATGTTGGTTTTACCGAAAAACTGAAAAGAATACATTCCATGCTTTTTACAGTGTACTTGTCAAACCTAAAACATTTAAATTAATAAATTTGAAAATTGTTTGATCTAACTTCCGCTCACTGAATAGTATTTATTAGCAGTCCATGAGAATGTCTCAACTAATACTCCATCATATTAGTATTGAATAATTCAGTCGATTCTGGCCTATTTGTTCAATGTTTGTAATCATTCAAAAAAAAGAAAAGAAAAGAAAGTTGGGCGACTATAAGACCATTTTAATGAACTTTAAATAAGTTTAACTGTTCAAGTCGAAGCTAGATAATTTTTAAGGAAACCTAGACCAAAAGAATAAAATCAAAGTAACAAATATAAATTCAGGAGGCATTAGATGGGCTCTACTGGGCTCGATAAAGAACTTAATAACTTAGTAACTTAAAACTTAATAACTTAGAACTTTTTAATTTCCTCTTCACCATATCCAATATTAATGATCCAATTTTTATGTGATTTATAAAATTTATTATTGAAAAATTTAGATATCGGGTTGCAGTTGATTAAATACAGTTATCAAAACACATTACTAGATGGTTGTGTGTAGGCTTAATTTTTTTTTTATAAGCCACAAACGTCTTATTATTAATGAAATATTCATTCATCAGGTAGAAAAACCCCTTCAATTAAACTTAATTTTCAACATCTGAATACTCTACTCAATTAGGTACTTACTGAAGTAAGGTAAATGAGAAGGAAGAGAATAAGGTTAAGATCATTTTAAAGCTATCACAAGAAGTAGGCCTTAAAACTAGAATTGAAAGTAGAACTAAAAACTAAAAAAAATACATTAGAAGTGAAAATGGGAAAGTTTCATAGGCAAATTATTTAAAATACGCTCTTGTGTTAAATAATTTTCCAAATAAATGCCATGAGTCTTCTTTGTTAATTTTATTGAATTTATAATCCTGTTATTTCTGCATAAGCAGGAGAGGGCGAATGAAAGCAGTGATATGGAAACCACTTGAGCATGCACGGCTCCATTAATGCACTATTTGCCACATCTCATTACCCATCCATGAATAATTTTCATTCAAATGCTTCCATGAAAGCCTTCTAGTTGATAATGGCTATGCATGATGTATATCTGTCTGTTATAACAAATATGGTACTAATATTAATAAATTCACATTTATTGAGTTTTCCCCAAATGAATTCAAAGGTTAGTGTGTCTCACTTTTGGCGTATATTTTTGGCAGATTTAGAGATGACGAAAATGAGGTCCGTTCAAAACTATATATATATATATATATATATATATATATTTATATATATATATATATATATATATATATATATATATATATATATATATATATATTTGACTGTTAACACTCTAGCGGTCGCAATTTTTGTTTAATCGTTACTAAACTCGGTATTTAATCGTTTTATGTAAAAAGGAAGATCAAGTTCGTTAACGGTTGAAAGCGGACCCGTGGGAAGGGGGGTTTAGAGGGGAGGATTTTCGAAAATTCGAAATATCTCCGTTACTATACGTCGCATAGAAAAATTGTACATAATCAATCTTATTACAAATTAAATGTACTATAAATATTGTTATATACATATATTCTCTATCTTGAAAATTAACCGAGATATTTGCATTTTTATTAAATCTTGGTGGCTAACGGACGGGTTACTTTCCCGCCAAAAGCTAGTTCGGCCGTTTCCTTAACTGATCGACACTCGTGAAATTTCTCTATTGTAAAACTTTACGTGGGAAATCTGCTTAGTTTACGCAGCCCCTGCGTGACGGACTTTTTTTTAAAGTATTATTGTTATGTCTAATCAAAATTGGCAATCACCTACCCACCTTCATGCAGCTCTGTATTTTTCACAATATTCTGTGGCTAACGAGCGGGTTATCTACAGGTTACCCCTCTTAAAAAATGTATTTTCCTGGGGTAAATCGAACCCAAAACTTTAGGGCCGGCCACAGGCACTCAGGTACATTTGAAACGTAGGCCTGATTTTTTACCCACACTCTTCATGTATACTAGCCTAGTTTGTTAGCTCACCAAAAGTTGGATCTCATGGATCCTCCAAAAGTTGATTTGCTTTATCTCTTCTTATTTTTTTATAATATTTTGGACACTGAAGAACAAACGAGAAAAACACAATGGTGTAAAGAATGGTTGCAGAGAAGAAATAAATTCACCTATATAAATCGCTTTAATGAATTAAGAGATAAACTTTGACAATTTCCTGTGCGTGAAAGAATCAGTGCACGTCGAGTTACTGTTCGAGTACTGCAAGACTCACTTTTACAAATTTCAATGAAGTGACCAAGAACTTCATTATTTCTTTGCGACATTTTTCAGTGTTAACTGATTTTGTCATTTGATAAAAAATACACAAATTCAAAACTAATTCAAATTATAAAATTTAAGCTTTCCATACACCAAGATTGTTGAAATCTGAGACCTGTTCAGGCTGATTTTTATTTATAATTAAATGAACAACTTATGGAACCACCATACACTCGCTCGGTCTACTCGCTTATCAGGCAGAACTCATTGAATTTTATTGAGTTATCAGGTCACCTGAGAAGCTTGTTATATTTGCCACAAACTATCAAGTTCACTTGATAATCTGTGACCGGTGTAGGCTTACAAACCTCTCAAGTCACATGTTATCTTTGACATCCGTGTTATCTCCGTTAATGCAGAGTGCTTCAAAAAGAATATACGTATTACAAAGTATTATTTTTTTCAAACTATCGTTCGCTGCACCTCGGCTCGGCTATTGGAAAGAAAAGAAAAGAAAGTCTAGTTTATATTATAGCCACTAGATATAAGTTGTCTTTTGTTTTGCTTGGTAATGTTCATTTGTTTAAAATGGCTACTCCACAGCAGACACCGTTTTGTGTTCTCGAGTATTAAAAGTGCGATTCCGTGATTACAGTGCAAAAGCGTTTCAGATTGAGGTACCAAATTGATCCTTTGAATGTGTGGAACATTCGCAGATAGTCCTTTACTTCAACTTTCCGCGCCGGTTGGCAGTTACAACTGAATAGAACAGTTTCATGTGTTGACGCTGGTCAGCTGTTGTACGCCAATTAAGTTGTCTTCTGTCATACGATGACGCGTGTTGTGTATTGTATTTAAAAAAATATTTGTTGATAATGTTTTTTTTTACTAATGTCTACTTTATGCTATTTTGGGCTATCTAAAGGTTACTAAACTTTTTCTAGCCCGGACGATACTAAGGAGTCTATTTAGTTAGTTTGACACTAGATGCATTCTTCTTACCTATGCGGGAATCATACATTTTTCTGCATTTATGTCATTTAACATGTTAAAGGATAATTTATTTATATTCTGAAAAAATAAATGTTTTATCTTTGCGACATTCAATTGAATAAAATTATTTATTAACGCCGACTTTTTGCAACTGAGGCTAATTGGGACGGGTTATCTACAGGTTTCCACCCTTTTCTAGCCAGTTTGGGATAAAGGATTTTATTTAATGAATTCCGTCACTAAATAAATTCCACCCAAGCGGAAATTGAACTTGTCACTCTAGGTTTACCACGTGAGATTAAGGTCAACGCTTTAACTCACATGACTAATCAATTGAATAAATAGATCACAATAAGTGAATCCCAAGAAAGATTTTTGTTAAAATGTTCATTTGTTTTCCAATGATCCTTTTTATCGGTCGCAATTTGAAAAGTACTGCATCTAATGCTTATAAATTTCGCTCAAGAAAGCCCCATCGTATGAGAAGTTGTATCATTTAGAGAGACAAAGTTTCATTTTATCTCCTGAGGGATTTGTTGCCTTTCGGGTAGAATTCCCTCCAGAATTAATTATTAACTAATTAAAGCAATGTTCCCGCGCACATATATCATGACGGAAGACTCCCCCAGCCAAGCGGGCTGGCCCCGCCGGGAACACCTACCCCTGCTGGGGCGCCAATTCTCCACGGAGCAAAGGCTACATATGACTTTCCAGTCTGCGGTTTACACACTGAATATTGGATTTCTCACAAGATATAAGCCCCCTCCTATTCTCTGCTTATAATTTATATTAGTAGATTCGAGAACTTATGTCAGAGAATGCATTTGCTTTATTTACTCAGACGTCCGTAGACAAGGAGGAGTTGAATAATTTGGAAAATATTGTATTTTGTAACCATGTGAAAAAAGGAGAGCCATAAAATAAATATAAAGTATTTATATTAGCACATTTCCCTTAAGGGGCCGTACTTATGACGTAATTTTTAAAAACATTTCTCAAATGTCCTGCGATCTTACCAAGGAGATAACGAAAATGAGGTCCTTTCAATGTTATATATACATATAAAATGTCTGTTACCGCTCTAGCGGTAACAATTTTTGTTTGATCGTTACAAACTCGATATTTAAACGTTTTGTAAAACTAACTAGATCCAGTTCCTTGACGGCTGAAATCAGTGATTGACCCATGGAGACTGATTGAGATTATTCTGACTCCTTTTAAATTACAGTACTAGATATAATCAATAGTTTTCAATAAAATTAATATATTATATTCAGATATATTTCAGTAATTGTTTTCCATTCCGATCATGACTATTTCCAGTTATCTATTTAGCTAGGATGACTTGTTTTACAATTGAGAGTCTTCTTGTTGTGGAAGCTATTAAAATGAAAATTTACTGAACCATTTCTCATTGTCAACTTTAGTTATTCACTTAATATTCACGTTGGTGTTAAAGTGTTACCAGTGTCTAGATATATCTTTTGTAAAACTTCACAAGTGAAATTTGCTTAGTTTGCGAATATCCTGCGTGACAGACGATTTTTTCTTTTACGAACATGAACAGATTTCAGTCTAACTTTTATCGCAAGTCGCTTACAACTTCTTATTTATTTTTGTTAAAGAAAATCAGTAATTGGGTTTGTTGAACGGTTGACGTGGAATTCAAAATTTCTTCTATTGTCGATTGGTCCTAACTAGTTTAAAAATTGAATATATATATATTTATAGTGTATATTTATCATATAGTGTTTATTTAGCATATGTGTATATTTATAATATAGTGTTCGCTTATCATAAGTGAATTTCAGGAATTAATTCGGTTTACACTTTTTTAAAATTATTTATTCTGCTTTCTTTCTTAATAGGCACAATAAAATTGTGGGGGAGCAATTATCAACGGTATGAAAATATTTACTTAGTTTATTAGTTTTTCTACGCATAGTTTAACAATTTACATCCTGTTTTAGGAAAGTATTACAGGCCAAGGATGTCATTGACTATTTTGAATGTGATTTTCATTCCAGGAGCTGGATAAGTGGTATTAACGTATGTTATTGCCTCATTATATTTATTACTTTCGTAAATTCCGAGCGGGATGCTGTCGAGTTTTTGAGGGTTTTCACATATTTTATATCATTATAGATGTGATATGATAATGGTCAACTGATGGAAAATATAAATTTACATTGAAAAACAAGAAATTGAAATATGTGCTTTCAATATTACTCAGGAATATAAACTAAAATCAGTCAGGTAAACACCACTGAGACAAACCATGCTACAAAAGCATCAAGCTAGAAAAAGTCTATATGCTTTGATAACAGAAATTCATTTTTCACTGCCAAATGTTAGATTTATCCCCCATATTTATTTTTAGTTGGTGGTGAGGGTGATGAATGGTTAATCACAAAACTTTTTTATGGCTCCTCACAATTTTATTTCTTATAAATGCTGAGCGCTTTCGGGGACTAAATCCCCATCCTCAGAGCTACAAAACAATGTAACACCATAATTAGGAGTTTTATGCATACTGTAAGGAGCACAACCACCATGCTGGAGACCACCGGATAAAATTAATTCATAGCGACGTTAAAGGTTATCTGTTGGACATGGTGGAGGCTATTGAAATAAAACTTGAAAAAGCCATAAATAAAGACAATGTAAATGTGCAGACTGACACAAACGCGTCTCTCATGTCCAGACTTGTCTCTGCCCCCTCCCTAGCGGCTTGGAATGATCCCCTTGGCCTCAGTGCATCGGCAGGGTTTAGCCTGGTAGCAAGTCTATAGGACCGCCCTACGCTCTGACGGTAATTTTTGCTTATAATATTATTTTAATGTTTAAATAGTAATTATTAATGTGTTATATTTTAATTGTAAATATGTTTTTGAATATAGGTGTTATTATTGTAAAAAATTTTATAATGTTATAGACGTTTTTGTTATATGACCAATTATGTAAACATTTTTAACAACTGATTTTTAGACTCCTAATTATGGTGTTACATTGTTTTGTAGCTCTGAGGATGGGGATTTAGTCCCCGAAAGCGCTCAGCGTTTATAAGAAATAAAATTGTGAGGAGCCATAAAAAAGTTTTGTGATTAACCTTAACAAATATATATATATATATATATATATATATATATATATATATATATATATATATATATAGTAATCTTGTAAATATACTGAGTTCATTGTAGTTTTACTTCTGGAAGACCCATTTCTTTCTCTTCGTTACATTATTTGGGCTATAGTAAAACTGAAACAACATCTCTTGCTTGAGTCTCAACTCTTGCTTATGGTGGACTTTTACAGAGTGAAAAATAGGCAATAGTATCTACAAATGGCATATCTGTGGGTATTTCTGAAATTCGGATAATTTGCACAGCCATTGCGAGAAAGACGTTTTTTACTTATGACTTGCAGTCGCTCGTATATCTTACATAAATGAATTCAGAAGGCTTTTATTTTGTCTAAAGTAAATGACCGTTAATAACTTCACTATTTTGTATTTTACTGCTAAGGCATAATTAAATAAACATATTACTTTGACTTGGTCAAGAAACCACCAAATATCTTAGGTATTTCTTAAGACTCTTGTTATCATAAGGGCTAGAAGTTTTGAGAGATCAATATTTTCTATTATTTGGAAAGAAATATGAATAGCAAGACACTTTTAGCTAATATATTCAGCATCTAAGCCCTTCCTTTAATAATACTAGAAATTGTCACGTTTCGGATGGACAGTTTATTTTCAGGTTAATAATCGGTGACTCTAATTGTATATTGATCTATTTTTTGACAATTATATATTCTTAGATGTATGAGTTTAGTTTCTTTCAGATGTTCTCCTTAGAAACAGTGAATATGAGGATTTGTAAGTGAAAGCTTTGAAAATAAATAGTTGAATGAGGTACTATTATTCAAGTTGATGCGCTTGATTTTTTGTCGGCACGACCCTGGCGGTGAAAGGGAAAAATACAAACAAGCAAAGCCTTATAGAAAATGTGGGACTCACAAATCACAGGCCATTGGGGAGCAGTTCCTCTCTTAATTATAGTAGTTCATTTTCAGAGCGGAACCCCCATCTCTCTCTCGCATACTCCATTCGTTCCCTTCTTTCTTGCTGTATACTTTCAGAATTTATATCTGGCTCATAAGGGAAGTCGGTATCCTTCCGTCAGTTTTCAGATTATTTATAGCAGATATATTGTAACCTAGCTGGCAGTTACTTGGATATTCTTTCGGCTCACAAGATAACTGTCGTAATAGGTGGATTGCCAATTTATCACACTTAAAAAAAGTAAATTTCTCCGTACTGCAAATAATACCTCCTTTTTCTAAGATAGGTTATTTTATTTTATTAAGAATATTACATATGTGCAATACAATCGTCCTCTAACACTGTCGATAGAAGCTTCATCCCTTCACCACAATGAGAGGAGCAGCCTCTACCTGCCTGGCAAAGAAGTCAAGAGCTAAGGAGGAATGGCACTTGATAAGAAAATAGCCACTGCTATCACTGCACTTTACACTTCTAGAAGATCTTTGGGCCATTGTCTCTTGAGGAGGGGAATATGGATGAGTGGTACTGGAAAGGGCTAGGACTTCTGGATTAGGATGATTGGATAGCCTGCTGTAGAATTTTCTCAATCTTAATGGAATAATAGGTCCTTTACAAAAATTACAAAAGATATTAAGATCTTTATGGAGGGTGTGGTTTGTAATATAGTATGGACTATCTACTGTGGTGCGCAGGGCTGTGGATTGGAAAGTCTGGATGCGTTTGATGTTCCAAGATTTTACTGTAGCCCACACTTCTATTGCTGATGTTCATATTGGATTAAGTAGTAACTTGTATATTGTTACTTTGTTTTCGGTTATAATACATACTAGTACAAAAAGTCCGTCAGGCAGGGATTGCGTAAACTAAGCAGATTTCCCATGTTCTGGTATAAAACGCTTGTGATCTCACTTCACTATATATTCTATAGTAATATGTTGATGAGGATGGGGGGGGGCGTCTACTAGTTTCATAAAACAAAAAAGTATGAATAGTCGCTTATTAAATTAATGAAAAATGCAGAACAACAATTTTAGACCATCAGTAGTTTAACTAGATTGGTTCTATAACATTTTAAGATCCAACTCTTAATAAGATATTTAGAATTTTTGAATACCTTTCCCCGTGAACCAAACTATTCCAGGTTCGATTTCCGCCAATAACAAATATGATCGTTAGTGTCGACTGAAACGGTTAAATATGGAGTATGGCATAGATCAAATAAACATTTTCAATTAAAGCACGACAAATATTAGTTTTTGACGTTATCACATACACCTTATATTTGTATGACGTTATCTCACAGTGCAAATATGCACAGAATAAAAGTTGTTTATTTTGTTATTTAGAGAAACTTTTGTTATATTCACTGTCGTATAACAAAGTATAAACGAGATATACACAAAAATATTAAAGTTGGAGCCAACAATTTTATTTGGCACAAATGATTGAACCGAACTTAACAAAACTCTATATGTAAATTAGCATTAATTCTTCCATGATTATAAGCTATATTAATTTTTTTAGGTTTGAACGGGAGTGGGGGTTATAAGGGAGCGCTGAATAAAAAATTCGCGATATTTCATGTTCTATTTGTTTTAGGCAAACGTGCACATAACAAAAGTTGTTTTTTATGTTATTAAAAGTAGCTTTTTTTTAAAAACATAATATTATTAAATTTAATATCCTAATCACTTGAAATATTATGCAGGACAACGTATATATATATATATATATATATATATATATATAAACGTGTGTGTGTGTGTGTGTGTATTTTTCGTCTTTCTTGTGTTTTTACTTCGTAAGTGTTATTAGTGCAAACGCAAAATTCATGGAATAAATTGTATGTAAAACTACAATACACATTTAATAAATTTACAGTTACATAACATTTTACGAGCACACAGTATCCCAGCAATCGGTACTAAAGTTGTAGTTTTAAAAGTACTGTAAATTAATGTAAAATTATACTTCCTTTAATCCTTTATTTATACATTTTATTTCTATCGTTTTGGTCATATAAAAAATCACATGCCAGAGCTCCGTTGACTGAATTGAATAAAACATTTTAGTAGAAGAAAATACCCGTCATTAATTGTGTGAAATATTCATGTGAAACATTTGAAACTTTTTCTCTGCTACACACCAACAATAAAATACGTTGTACAATGAAAATGCCGACAAAAGTTTCATGGGGAAACGAGATAAAATGTTGTAAAGAAGGATTGGGAAGGGAAAATGAGGGTATACTGTGGAGTAAAGTTGAGAGACACATAACCAATTCAAGAATCTCACGCTCCCTGCTCTCACCGACCGTGTGTTCCTCGCCCAGATGAATTATTTAAACGATTTAAGCCCTTGAAAGATTTCCCATCCTAACATTTGTTGTTTTTATAGCATCACCTAGCACAGTAAAGGTGTGTACCGGACGGAATTTGTACTTAAATGGAAATTAATCGCTGTTCTGAAACACCGATTTTATTTGGTATTCATTTTTAAAATTCTCTAACCTAACCTTCTTTTTGTTGAACTATATAATTATGCAACATGTTAGTAGATTAAGTTACAAAGATTTAGTTAGCTTTATAATTGACAGTCTTACATAATAAGTGACTATTTACAGCTTGAACATACCTCCCCTTAAATATTGTAGGTCGGTGGCCTCATGAAAATAAAAAAGTCCGTCACGCAGGGGCTGCATAAACTAAGCAGATTTCCCTCGTGATGTTTAACAATAGATATATCTACTTACTGGTAACACAATAGCACCGTCAACAGCAGGTGTATAAATACAAACGATAATAAGAAACCTCCAGACCAGACGGGAAGCACCTGAAACGTAAACTAACAGGTGTGTCAAATTCTCACAGGGAAGAAAAACAATTACTGAAATATATCAGAATATAGCATATTAATTTTATTGAAAACTATTTACTACATCTATAACTGTAATTTATAATGGATCAGAAGAATTTTTATCTCAATCAATCAAATTTTAGTAGTCCAAGAATTTAAATAGGAGGGAGAGTCACGATAACATATTTGAATTTATCTCGTATAATAAAGGTCTCTTGAAAACAATTTATGACACTTAAGCTTCGAGTAATGTGGTTTATTACATAACAGAGTGTTGTTTATGTCACTTGAGTAGAAGTGGGGGTTTGCTGAAGGCTGAAAACAGTAAAATCAAAATGTCTGGGTTAATATTCAAGATAGAATATAAATGAATAGAACAATATTTATAGTAAATTTTCAATAAGATTCGTTATACACAATTTTTTGATCCGAGGTATAGTAACGCAGATATTTCGAATTTTCGAAAATCCTTATTCTAACCCCTCTCCCGCCCTCCCACTGGTCCGATTTCAGCCATTAACGAAGTTGATCTGTCTTTTTACATAAAACGTTTAAATATCGAGTTTGGTAACGATCAAACAAAGATTGCGACAGCTAGAGCGTTAGCATATATATATAATTTTGACAGACCTCATTTTCGTGATCTCCTAAGTAGGATCGATGAAAATTTGAAGAGATTTTTTTTAAAATCGCGTCATGAGTACGACCTTACGTCCCTCAAGGGAAATCTGCTAAAAGGTACCTTTTGTTTCGAACCATATTAAAAATCAAAAACATTTCTACGACGAACAATTATTACATTTCTTATGACCAGCTTGTTGAAAGCAGTATGGAAGACCTCAAAGCCAAGGCTAGGGTTATTCAAAACAAAATCAGAAGTGACGAAATCAGAAAGGCTCTGACAAGACTCTTAATAGATGGCATTTGATTGTAATATTTCTCATCTGGATGACTTGAATAAGAGTAGATCTCTCAAATTTGTTGATTTTTCTAGAAATTCCATTGACAATTGGTAAGATGGGAGCGTGAACCCTTAACAGCTGGAGAAACAAGTAGAGCAGACAGGGTGTTCTCCAGTTTGGCAAAAACCAAAGGTTCTTCGGCAACCCTTTGCTTATATTTCAGAACATAACAGTAATGATATTCAAAAGCTTCTTCGTCAATTCTGTAAATGTGTAGTATACGATCAACTCGTATCTTTTCCCAGAAGGTCTTCAAAGGTTCATTAAAAAGTTTATGCCACCTTGTGTTTTAATTAGTGTTTAATTATATCTTACTTTAATTCTAATTAATTTTATTCTGAATAATTTATTTTTGTGTTTCTTAATGTATATTTCTCTATGTTAGTATTCTTTTTTAAATGCTTTTTTTTATTGTTTATTCACAGATGGGTTCAGTAAGTCGAATTATTCAAGATTTATTTTTTTACGTTTTAGGTGAGACGCCCACCATTATTCCCTGGAATGGAGATCATTGATTGTATTAATTGTTGTACTAAATAGTTTTATTTTTGTGTGTCTTGTTGGATTATTTTTGTGAGGGAAGTTTTCTTAACATGGTAGCAGATGCGTTATGGGCTATCATAAAACTAGGTCACTTTTAACAGGTGCGTTTTATAGACCTTAAAGAAGTCGTTCTAAGGCACACTTAAACTATTTCTAAGGTACTATGTTTCTAGCTGGAATTTCTCAAAGATAAATAAACCTAGTAAATTTTAAATTGAGTTGAAAAACGACACTAAGCGAGTTATTTCTTGTAAGTTGACGGCCGTATCCTTTAAGGAGTCGGTCTAACATTTTTATTGGGAGCGATACAAACAAGTGTTGCACGTGTGTATAAGGGTTGTAGAGATATGACGGGTAGAGGACAGCCGGGGTTAGCTGCCTTATAGGGGTGATACGTGCGAAATTTTCTCGCTGGGGCTCCAGCCCTGCTTTACGTGACTGGGGTCTCTCTCTCTCTCTCTCTCTCTCTCTCTCTCTCTCTCTCTCTCTCTCTCTCTCTCTCTCTCTGTCTCTCTCACTCTCTCTCTTTCTCTCACTCTCTCTGTCTCTCTCACTCTCTCTCTGTCTCTCTCACTCTCTCTCTTTCTCTCACTCTCTCTCTCTCTCTCACACACACACACACACACACCTCACCCTCTCCTTTCCCCCCCCCACCTCTCAAACACAGTATGCTAGTTCCCCAACACACACTCACATACAAACTTATTACGACAGACCCTCTTCCCGGGGACTGCCACGTCATGTTTTTTACCGACACAATATTTTTATCTCTCATAGCATCATTTGGCTTGTTTTTTCTATTCTCACTTTCATTCTACGGGTAAAGTCCCTGTGGAAATTCAGCATAGTGCTTCACTCTCCTTTATTAAGCTCTTTTCGTCGGGTACTCTGAATTTGCGTCCACTCTACATTTATGTCCACTCAGCGAGAACTTACATTGATTCTACATCAAATATATTCATCTATTGAATGTTATTTATTTTCTTTAATATTTCATTTCTATGTAGCTTCTCAAAGAAAGTTTTCTAAATGGCTCAACTTTATGCAGGGATGAGATAACATGGAATGTATTACACTTTGAAAGCTTTTTATAGTTATTTGTATTTATTAACCAAATTTTGTAAATATTTATTTGCATAACGATTTTGTTTACTTAAATCCTAACAACTTTTACTTCACAATCCATCTTCATCAACATTGAATGGATACCTACATCTCGTTGTTTCAACCATTGTATTCCATAGTAAGCTACTTGTTCTCGTCAGTTGCAGCAGTTTTACAAGTTGCAATGCCCCAAATCCACATAAATTCTTTGCAGGATTATAAAGATAAGGATTACGGATTGCTCTCAGCCTGCCCTTACATCCAGAACAGAGCAGGTTTGTGCCTTGAAACTGCTGCGTGGAAGCTCGTTCCTTGGGACCTGATGATTCTAGTGTCTTTTGCTACACTTGTAATCGGCAGGCTCGTCTGATAAATCAGTCGTGATTTATTCAGCGTCCAAGGAGTTGGAAGCAGTGAAGAGCCGTTGTGAAAATATATCTGTGAGTAATGTTTGTTTTTACTTGGTTGGAGGGATTGGAGTATGGCCATTTGTGCAATATTTATATCGGAAAAAATGCAAAAGTATTCTTGATAATTCTTACCTGGAAGACCGGGTACTGTTTGTTTTTTTGAAGCTATTCAGGTGGAAAAATGTATTCCTTTTACAAATAATTACTACGTAATTATTTAAAAATAAATTAATTCTTAGTTTTTTTTTGTTTTGTTGATGTGTTTTGAAGTAAACAATTTTTTTTAATTCATTCAAGAATACTTTTGCGTTATTTCGTTTTAAATACCTTTTCTTTTCTGTTTTTTTTTTTTATTTTTATTTTAGAATCTATTCTTTTCCTATAGATTTGTTTCAAAGTTAATTTTATTACCTGTAACAAGGAGGAATGATTCTGGAATTTAAAAAAATGTATTTAAAACGTATTCTCGAATAAATCAAAAAAAAATATTTCAAGAAACCTCAACATAACAAAAAACTTTCTCAAAATTAATTTATATTAATCTAATTACGTAGTAATTATTTGCAAAAGTAATACATTTTTCCACCTGCATAGCTCCATGTATAAAAAAGGTGAGGTATCTTCCAGGGAAGAATCATCAAGAATACTTTTGCGCTATTTCGTTTTAATTTATTTTTTTTTTATTTGGGAATTAAATAAATAAGAATTCCTCTCCCCATAGACTTGTTTCAAAGATAATTTTTTCTTCTACAACTTGTATGTCGCCTCACTGGAAATTCCAAAGTTAGGGTCATTGGAGAAGTGCTGGAGAAGGTTACGAGGTTAAATATGGATTGAAAACATTCTTCAGGGGTCATAACTCTGCCACAACAATTCTCAGCCTCTTATTAACACAATTGGCGAATTTAAGAGGAGTGACACGGGAACAGAATATATAACATTTTGAACGGACCCCATTTCCGTCATCTCCTAGGTGGGATCAATAGACATTTGAAGAATTGTTTTGAAAATCCCATGATGAGTACAACCTCAATTACCTGATTTTCACTATGTACATTTCCTTTTTAAATAAAAAATATAAAATGAAATAGTTATTGGCAAGACAGCAACAGAAGTGTATTTTTTATTTGAATCCGTATGAAAATAGAGAGTGAACTCTTTGAGTGTAAGAATTGAATGAAGGAAACATTCCTTTGATCCAAGGGATAAGTAGTTGAAGGGATAAAGGAACTCTGGTTGAATACAGACCTCTGTATGCATGACTGGTCGGAGCTGGAAACGCAGCCATGTCCAAAGGCTCTGTCGTCGAGTACCGACTCACTTTACAACCGTAAAAATGGAGTCACTATTCAGTCTTGACGGATTCCTTCCTTTCGTAGATATAATATTTCAGGTTTTGGTTTTGAACCAGATAGGTTCCAAAGGCTGGTCTAAATGCGTAAGAACCTAGTTTGTAGGATGTTCACAATCCTAAGTTGGAAATCGCTACTATTTGAGTAATCAAGTAAGAAGTCCGTCACGCAGGAGCTGCGTAAACTAAGCAGATTCCCCACATTCAGGATTGCCACACCATTGATCTCATCTCACGATGCATACTGTATTTTGTATATCTAAATAAAATTCGGGTGAGTAGAAGTGGGCACTTACTGAATGCTGAAAGCAAAAAAATACGAAAAAAACGCTATTAACAAGAACGATCTTTAGTGTTGAATAAAACAGTTAAATATCGAGTATGATTTTGATCAAATAAACCTTTTCGTGTTAAAATCGTAAATGTTGACGTCATCATTCAACAAGTTTGTTCTGACAAAGTAGTACTTCAATGAAAACATCTACTATTTAAGTTTCCAAGAAAGTGTTTCATTATATAACAGCTACTTTTTAACATGCGGTTCATGGTATTGCTTACTGTTAATATGACTTGAGTAGGAGTGGGGCTTTAATAAAACCTGAAAACTAAAAAAATGCAAATATCTAGGTTAATATTCAAGATAGATAAAAATGGATATAACATTTATATAGAACATTAAATTTGCAATTAGATTGGTTCTATACAGTTTCGATGTGACGTACAATAATGCAGATATATCGAATATTCAAAATTCTTCCTCTATACCCTTCCCCAGTCCAATTTCAGCCATTAATAAAAATGATCTTTAATTTTTCATGAAACGCTCAAATGTCGAGTTTGGCAAAGAATGTTTTATGAGTCATAATGTCAGAATAAATAACAATTTCTCCATACAACCATTTAATTCATCCCCGGCCCGATATGAGTGTCCACTACTCCATTGTATAAATCTACTATATATATAAATAATTTTGAATGGATATAATGGTCGTCACCTCCTAGGATTGATGGACATTTGAGAAAAATCATGAGTTCAACCTCAATAGCTGATTTTCTTTAAGGGAAATAACTATCTTAATTAATATCTGTAGAGGCTGAATAAACTAAGCAGATTTCAATGTGCTGGACACGCTACTGATCTTTCACCATCTACTCATTATTTTTCCTCTTATAATAAGCCTATCTGTAAAATTTTACTAAGAGTGAGGTTTTACAGAAAACTGAGAACTACAAAAATTAAAAAAAATCTCGGCTAATATTCAAGTTAGAGAAAAACTGAACTGTGAACAATAATGGTAGAAAATTAAATTTCCAACAAAATAGCGAATGATATTTCAAATATATTTGTTTTACAGCTTCTAAAACGGCTTCCAACATGTCCAATAATAACTGTACAACGCATTTAACTTTTAAATATGATCCTCCCTTATATACAGGCTTAATACGAAATTAAAATTTTATTTTTCTAATATTAAAAAGTCCATTATAAAATAGTTAGCACAATCTGCAATTTTTATAAAAGATTCCACATTTCTGGGTTAAACCTTCATTATAATAAAAATATATTCATTTTATTTGGACGGTTTATAAAAATAGTTTTAGACAATGGACTCACTCACTAGAAATTATACCTTTATTGTCTTTCAGAGCTAATTTATTTTTGTTTTTAGCCGATTTCTCCTAAGGGAAATCAGTCTCTCATGGCGCGATTTTCAAAAAATTCAAATGTTTATTGATTCTACCTAGTAGATGACGAAAATGAGATCAGTGATCAGTCATATATATATGAATCAAAAATTTGTTTTTGTATTCTTTTTCTTTGTTGTAAAAAATTTTATTGCACAAATATTTTATGTTATTATAGTTAAAAAAAAATGTATCAAGCACACGTTATGTACTAATTATTATACGGGACGTGTTCTAATAAACTCCCTTCCTGTAGGGTTACTTCAGGAAGGAAATAAATAAATATATATATATATATATATATATATATATATATATATATATATATATATATATATTTATTTATTTATTTATTAACGTCCACTTTTTGCAACTTAGGCTAATCGGGACGGGTTATCTACAGGTTACCACCCTTTTCTAGCCAGGGTGGGATTTCAGGACGTTATTTAATGAATTTCGTCACTAAATAATTTCCCTTGCCCAGGCGAGAATCGAACTCGCCACTCTAGGTTTACCATATGAGATAAAGGTCAACGCTTTAACTCGCATGGCTAACCTGAGCCCCTTATATATATATATATATATATATATATATATATATACACACACACACACACACACACACACACACACACACATATATATATTTGCCTGTTAACGCTCTTGCTATCGCAATATTTGTCCGATCGTTACTAAACTCGATATTTAAACGTTTTCTTTGAAAATAAAGATCATGTTTGATAACTTCTAGTGCGAGGTTTAGTATTTCAGAAATTCGAAGTATCTCCGTTGTTTTGTGTCGCATCTAACAATTGTATAGAATAAATCTTAATGGCAATGCGATGGTCCATAAAAGTTGTTGTATACATGTTTTCTCTAAATTGAATATTAACCGAGATATTTCAATATTTTAGTTTTCAGCCACCAGAAAACTCTCACTCCTACTTATTTCATATTAACAAGAAGTTTTAATATCATGAAGCACTTTATTTGAATCTTAAATGCTAAATATTGTCCTCAATGAATTTTTACGTTTTGAGATAAATGCAAATACTTGACGCACGTGGGAAATCTGCTTAGTTAACGCAGCTCTTGTTTGACGACCTTTTTTAATTAAATAATATGGGTAAATACTCGGCGCACTGCTTTACCTTCACTACTTTAAATTTTCAACCAGTATAACTCATATTTACCCCATGCACATTGTTCTGTTGTCTACTGGATACCGGTTGCAAGTTACATATTCTATTAAATAAATAAGATTTAAAAAAAATATTTTACATAATTTTTTTTTTAGAATTTATTAAATCCCTGAGGATAGTAAATCCACAAGAATGATCCAGCGATGGTGCTAGTTGATCCAAAACCATCCCTGCCCCCCCCCCTCTCAACAATGGAACAAAAGTTTTTCCAACCCATTCATTACTGCTGGAGCCAAATGAGCTTTTTATTAAGCCTCGTTCCCCCAATGTCAGTTGTCAGAGAGTTCCATGCTCAGTCGCCACTTTTTCTTTTATTTGACTACAGCTCTAACAATTTAAACTTTGTTTTAATTGTGATCAATGACAGACGAGCAGGGAATTTATTAACTCACCCACTAATTAATCTTAACTTTTGCCTATATTCGTGTTTCTGTATTTTAAAGTAAATTGGGAAAAATATATTTTTGTTCTTCTATTAAACCTCAAATTAATTTGAGATTGACCCAAATGTACCCATCTCTTCAACCATAGACATAACATTAAAATAAGTACATTCAGACAACTAAATATGAAGGGATATAAGTTTATTCCTTGGTGTACGGTTTAGAAGGTAAATATGACTGCCGAAGTGAAAATAGTAGATTTTCCATTCTGGATATCTGATTCTTCAAAAATTATAATAAAATGGAGTATAAATTTTTGAGTTCCTAATTGGGAATTTTTGGCAACCTCCACATTTTTTATTTCAATTATTTGTGTATGAACAACAAAAAGAATAAGACCAAATCCCTAAAAACAAGATGATCTATTGAAATACTCAGGATTTTAGTAACTCAATAAAATTAGTAAATACTTGTTAATTTAAATTTGCATTTGAAAAGAAATTTCAGATTGTATTCCCTGTTTTTCTATTTTTATATTGTTTGAGGGTTTCTCTAGATTTCAAATTTACTTTGTTAGTTATTAAAAATCAAAATTACACATAAATGAGCTTTATAAATAAAATTTTTGCTTGCTTCTCAAATTAAAGAGTTGAAAATATACATTTTTCATTAATCCACTAGAAATGAAGTATTGTTGAGTTGCCTATGCTCAAGCAGTTCTTCAATTTTAATGCTTTTTCCCTGTACAATTTTTATTCCCTCTTTTCCTTCATCTTCAATTTAATTTTAGAAATGAGTTTGTAATTAACTATAATGCAATATTTGTTTAATATCTGCATGAAACTTCGATGGGATTCATTAACACTAACCGAATTAAGTATTACCATTTCTAACAATATTGAAAAACAAAAAAAAAATTGTGATTTGGGAACCAACTGTCTTCCTTTTACTCCCATTAAATTAATTATCAAAACATTTATTGAATTTAATTTTTAAAAAATCATGAAAAATTAAATTGTATATTGTATTAAAAATTTAATAGCCTGTCAATGTTGTTAAAAACTTGTTTTCCCTATCATGAATATTAACGGAGGTATTTGCATTTTTTAGTTTTCAGCGTTCAGTAAACCTCTAGTAGTAAACTCCTACTCATGTCATATTAACAGTAAGCTATATGTACTATGAACAGCTTTATTGTATGCATAAATACAAAATATTGTTTTCATTGAACTTTTGCTATGTGGGACTCATGCAAATACGTTGTGTGATGACATAATCATTTAAGATTTTATTAGAACTATTAAGGTCTTCGGGTATTGATCGTGTCTTCATGATGTTTGCCGACGTTTCGCTAGACATGCTTCTAGCTTCCTCAGGGCTTTCTCTGAGACTGAAGAGTTCTATTCCTTTTCAGGTATATATTGGTGTCTTGTCTGGTCGTCTTGGGCCTAGTGTTCCCTTCCAGAGGGTGTCTTCGAATACTTGGCCCACTAGTGACTTCTGTTTTGTTTGTCGTACGATTCTTTCTTCTTGTTGAATTAGTGGTTTCTAAAGCTTACTCATTCTGTAGCCATCTTCTCTGATTATGTTGTTTGGACACTTTGCAATTTCTATTTCTTCTCGGACTATTCTTTCCTGGTAGTTGTTAACTTTCGCCAATACTTTTACTTCATCGAACTTTATCTGGTGGTTCGTTTCCCAAAAATGTTCAGCTATTGCTGAGTCTTCTGTCCGGAACTTTTTCGCACTCTTTATATGTTCTGCCACCCTGGTGCTTATCAACGTGCCAGTCTGGCCTATCTACCTATTCTGTACCACAGGAACAGGGTATGCGGTATATTCCTGGGCATTTAGTGAGGAGTTTGTCTTTGCTGGTGGTGTTTTTTTCCTATTTTTCTATCCGTGCTGAATATTGTAGCTTTTTCATGTTTCTTTGGTACTCTTGAAATTCTCTCTGTTGTCCCTTTGACAAAGGGCATTACAGCTGTACGTTTGTGTTCTTTTTCACTTTGTATCTTCTTCTTGTTCTTCTTCTTGAACAACCGTTTGATCTCATCTTTCTCATAGCCGTTTTTTCTAGAATTTTGACTTAGGAATAGAAAATATATGGTGAAATGACATTACTAGTGAGCTATAGCGGTACTTCGGAGATCTGTTTAGTTTACGCAGCCTCAGCGTGACCGACTTTAATTTAGTTTAGCTTCATATAAATATATTTATTTATTTCTTAAATATTACATGTATTCTTCCAATATTGTGTGTACAGAAATGGTTTACATAAGTTACGAAACTTATTCTTTATCTAAAGTAATCATTAGCGCAATATAAATGAAATTTTTGTTTTTCTAAGAAAACAAATACTTAAATTAAAATTTATTTCTCCGGTATAAGCATATGTGGTTTCTTAAAATTATACGAGCCAGTTATCAAAGTAATTACAAAAGCCAGCCATTATAACTGGGTTAAATACCCCCGAAAAAATTACTCAACCGGTAACTGCAGCCGGTCACTGCCAGATAATATTAAAATAAATAACCAACTGGCTTTTAAGTATGAGGGTGATACTTGTGAATGTTTCTATGGATGTTTCCTGTGTTTCAGCTGTACGATACTTGGTCATAGATGCAACCAGGCATAGGTCCTTCAGCACTAACCAAAGCATTGATTGAGAATGCGACACCAGCATTAATTAAATGACAATGTATCTTCAGGCAGAAAGGTTGGCACCTAACACCCTCTATGGAGAGTTGGAATAACACTCAAAGGAGTATTATTTTTTTCTTTTTTGGTCTGCCAGTAATAAATGAAGCCAAAAAAAAACCCCGTGATACGTTTAAAAAGTCCGTCACGCAGGGGCTGCGTAAACTAATCAGATTTCCCACGTGAAGTTTTACAGTAGAGAAATTTCACGAGAGCCAAGCAGCTAAGGAAACGGCCGAACTAGCTTTTGGCGGGAGTCACTCGTCCGTTAGCCGCCCAGATTTAATAAAAATGCAAATATATCGGTTAATATTCAAGATAGAGAATAAATGTATAGAACAATATTTATAGTAAATTTAATTTGCAGTAAGATTGATTTTATACAATTTTTCGATCCGACGTACAGTAACGGAGATATTTCGAATTTTCGAAATTCCTCCCCTCTAAACCCCCCTCTCCCAATACAATAATAATTGTATATGCAATACATATAAATTTAAATAAACATCATTTGCATCATATATTTGATAGTACCAAGTGGATAATTGCAAGTTCTGAAAAATGACATCTTGAGTAAAACATCAAAAGGAGATTTCACTTAAAGTAAATCTGCTTAAATTGAAAATGGGATTTAAAAATAAAATGGACATTTAGTCTAAGCCTAATTTTATTTCTGTTTACTTCTTTAGGGAGAACAAAATACTTCTAGTTAATGAGGAAGCCGGAGAGTGAATTGATCTTCATTATATTTTCATTTTATTCTGACGTTGAAAAGAAACTGATTTAATGATTTGGTTATAAAAAATATAATGACATTCTAGTCATCTGCTCTTTGGTCAAATTAATCAAATTCAGATGAGATAAGGGATAGGAAATCTGTTTTTTCGTACCAACGCTTTCATAAATGACTTGATTAATCTCGTAGGTTTTATAACCTAACTATTATTTACCCGATTTATGATTCTATGTCTTGCTATCCTCATCGTTCTTCGTAGAGATTCTCCCAAGAATAAGACCTCAGTCTATATTATAAAAGTCCGTCACGCTAACAACCAAGCAGACTTCCTTTGTGAAAGTACAATGGATAAACCTACATACAGCTAACACAACAACATCGTGAGCATGAAGTGAATAAATACAAACTGTAATAATAAATCCTTCCTGGGAAGCGTCTCAAATGTAAACAAATAGATCTGCTAACGGAAAGAAAAACAATAACTGAAACGTATCAGAATATAACATATTTTCGTTGAAAACTAAGTACTATCTCTAGTCCTGTAATTTATAATTTTTATCTCAATCAATCAAAGTCCAGTTAGTTCGCAAGAACATATATGCATCTATCTTGTATAATATAGGTTTCTGGAAAACAGTATTTTGTATTTAAGCGTCGAATGATGTGGGTTTTTATATAACCAAGTATTGTTTATGTAATACGAGTAGAAGTGGGGTTTACAGAAGGCTGAAAACTGAAAAATGCAAATATCTCGGCTAATATTCAAGATAGAGAATAAATGGATATAACAATATTTATAGTACATTTAATTTGCAATAAGATTTATTCGATACATATATAGTAACGAAGATAATTCGAAATTTCAAAATTCTCCCCTCTAAACCCCCCTCCCTCAGGTCCGATTTCAGCAGTTAACAAACTTGATCTTTCTTTTTACATAAAACTACTAAATATCGAGTTTGATAACGATCAAACAAAAATTGCGACAAATATATATATATATATATATATATATATATATAAATAAAATTGTAACCTCTGTCTGTATATTGATTTTTTTCGCGAAATTTCACGATAAATTTTTGTTTCACATGTAATAGACACCATAACTGCATTTTGTTTCTTTCGTGTCTGTTTGTTTGTTTGTTACCTTTTCAAGCATAAACGGCTTAACCGAATTTTATGAAACTTGGTACGTATATTACTACTAACCCAACTTAGACTTTAGGCTATGATAATATTCTCTGAGATGAACAGGAGTGGGGGTTATAAGGAGACCTGAAATTAAAAATAGCGATATTTCGTTTCCTATTGCATTTTCGGCAATTATGCACATAACAAAAGTTGTTTATTTTGTTATTTGGAGTAACTTTTGTTATATAACATTTTGTCGTATACCTACGTATAAATGAGTTATACGTTAAAAACTACTGCGGAAGTCAACAATTTTATTTGCCACAAAAAACTCAATCGAACTAAACCAAATTCGGTATGTGAATTAGCACTAGCGCCTTCCTTATAATAAGCCATACTAACACTTCTAGGGACGGAGTGGGGGTTATAAGGGCGGCCTGAAATTAAAAATAGTGATATTTCGATTCCTATTGAGGTTTCGGCAAATATGCACATAACAAAAGTTGTTTATTTTGATATTTAAAGAAACTTTTGTTATATACACTATCGTCGTATACCGAAGAATAAAGGCTTTATACGCTAAACATTATAGCGGGAGTCACAATTTTATTTGGCACAAAAGACTCAACCAAACTAAATAAAACACTCGGTATGTGTATTAGCACTAAAACCCCCCTTAATAATAAGCCATACTAGCATTTCTAGGGAAGGGAAGGAGTGGGGGTTATAAGGGATGCCTGAAATTAAAAAAAGACCGTCACCCAGGGGCTGCGCAAACTAAGTAGATTTCCCACGTGAAGTTATGCAATAGATAAATCTCCATACGAGAGCCGAACAGTTATGGCGAAGGGCCGAACTAGCTTTTGGCGGGAAAATTAAAAAATCCGTTATCGGCCCAAATTTAATAAAAATGCAAATATCTCGGTTAATATTCAAGATAGGGAATAAATTTATATGACAATATTTATAGTAAATTTAATTTGCAATAAGATTAATTCTTTACAATGTTTCGATGCGACGTATAGTAATGGAGATATTTCGAATTTTCGAAAATCCTCCCCTCAGAACCCCCCCTCCCGCTAATCCGATTTCAGCCTTTAACGAAGTTGATCTTTCTTTTTACATAAAACGACTAAATATCGAGTTTGGTAACGATCAAACATAAATTGCGACCGCTAGAGCGGTAACAGACAAATAAATATATATATACAGTTTTGAACGGACCTCATTTTCGTCATCTACTAGGTAGGATCGATGGACATTTGAAGAAAAATTTCGAAAATTCCGTCATGAGTACAACCTCAATAACTGATTTCCCTTAAGGGAAATCTGCTAAAATAGTGATATTTATTTGACTATTTGTTTTTCGGCAAACGTGCACATAACAAAAGTTGCTTATTTTGTTATTTACAGAAATTTGCTCAACAATTCTTTCCAATTTGAACTACCAGGTACCTCACCTGGAAAAATTAATTCAAATCTATGTTAATATTTTATCCTTAATAATTCAAATCTATGCATAATGCACAGGAAACGGGAAATATGACAATATGGAGGACAGGGAATTCTTACAGTGGACCTATCAAATATATATATATATATATATATATATATATATATATATATATATATATTTGAAAGGTCCACATTTTTTTCATCTCCTTGTTAGGATCGATGGACATTTGAAGAAACGGTTCGAAAATCACGTCATGAGCACAGCCTCCATGATAGCTGATTTTCCTCAAGGGAAATCTACCGAAATTAGGGTCTTACGGAGAAGTAGTTAAGTTAGTTTATAGCTGTCGATGGATTCTATCTACCTCTTTGGAATACAGTATCTAATTGTCCGTGGGCTGGGCACAGCCCATCCTGAAGAAAGGGACAGACGTTACTGGCTTTATTGTGAGAGAGGTTGTCTTTGTTTCAACAGACACACAATAGCAGAGCCATTTGAAAGATGTCCCATCTCTTCCCTTCCAACTATTCGATTGTGCTCCTAGTATCGATTCAGTAGCCCAAAGACAATAACCTGGTTTTGCGACAGTCCAAGCGATCGTCCCGCTGCGCCCTATAGCCACGGGTATATTTTACTCGCCCCTGAAAAAACAGATTGAAATGTATGGGTTGCTTTTTTATCATTTTAACAAATAG